>JBBPUG010001003.1:0-13051 GCA_038094535.1 Tubosaeta aff. alveolata | reverse complement strand
TAGTGATGGCTTCATTGCCGTCAAAATGGTATGTATCCTGGAATACAGTGAGATCTCCCTCTATTGTGACATGCGAGTTCGTCTGCAGCAGGAGACCCTTGGGAGGTCGAATGCGAGGTAAAAAATACGACGGACAAAGAAGTCGACAGGATTCAATGTACTGATTTGGGATCGAGACCATCACAAGGGAGCTTACAGCGTGCGAGAAAAAACGAACAAACGATTGCACAAGTCATCCATGATGCATGACGCAACGATAAAAGATTCTCGTGAGGCGTGATGCTGCGTGACGAAAGTGGCAACGTCGTAGCGGGTCATGCCACGGATGTGGCGCTCGCGGGTTATTTGTTCCGAGTGGGGACCGTACCTGGGTAATTCTCTCGTACACACCGCGCCGGTAGAAACAAGGTATCTCTATGGCACCACATCAGCAAACCGTCCCAAATCTAGTGTCATCGTGTAAGCCCTCTTAGGCCTCGCAGAGCCTAGCACAACCTCGCAGCACCGGGTCAAAATTTTCATCTCGCGGTACTAGAACTAGGACTTCATCGCAGAGTCTAGCATGACCTCGTAGCACTGGGTCACATTTTTCATCTCACGGTACTAGAACTAGGACTTCATTGTTAGATCTTGCAAGGACTAGACACAATATTGACGATCTATCACGTCCGTACTATGTCTAGCTAGCACCTTGGCTCTTTATGCCGAATCAACCTAGGATACCGCAAGATACGTCCCTTTGTGCCAGATTGTAAGAGGAATTGCAAGAACTAGTATCATCTGACTCATGTATGATTAGAAGTTAGCACCATCATTGAACACAATGCTCAACAAGCCCTCCTCTGCGTCAATCTCGCCATCATCTCCCAAGACCTCGCTGTCCTCATCAGAGTCCTCCTCGAGCACTTGTTCAAGTCCGCTATACCCATACTCATCCATCTCGTCTCCCAGTTCATTGTCGATCAATTGCTCGCCAGTTTGCTCAAGCAGAACGTTTTCGTTGCGGTTTTCGTCGTTTTCGTTGTCGTCATCGTCGTCATCGTTGCCATCGTTGCCATCGTCGCCTCCTTCCTCGCTCCCTGAGCTACTCTCTGTTCCGCTCTCAGGATCATCCATGGGTATGTCTCCACTGTCGCTCTCTTCCGGATCGCTGGTATCTGGTTCATGATCATGTTCTAGAACAAATGACTTTTTGTCGAGCTTGTCGCGATCATCAAGGAGGCACTTGGTAGCATCCCGAGTGGCCTTGTGGCCTACCGCTCCACCCCGGTAGCGCATAAACATGTCTCAGTCCACAAACCTGTTAGATTTACTTAGTAACATTGCGTTGATCAGTGTAGGACGTACATGTTGATAAAATACCAGTCCCAGTCTTGATCATTCTCGGACTCCCTCCGCGCGACTGATCGCCCTAACAAAGTGCTCGTACGGCCATAACGAAAAGCAGGGATTACATGTGTGCCTCGGACGACATCATCCGGACTAATGAATCTGAATGCGTCGTCTTCGTCGCCTTGGAAGAATCCTACACAGGGGGGTCGTCGTGCTGCCCAGCCAAACTTCTCGTTTTGATTGCGGGCGAACCACCGGACCCACAGAACATCGAAACGTTGTGGCACTATTGCGTCGCGTGTTTCTGTGCCACAGTACTGGGCATAAAGGTGAAAGATGCCGATAACCCGGGCATACCAATAGGGATGTGGGGTCTCACTTTCTTCGTTTGAGAGGACCATAATGTCTGTGTGGGTATGCATGCTGACCAAGTCTTGTTCTCTTCGAAGATCATACGTTGTGTAGTTGATACGAATGGTATTATGGCGATAAATTCGATTCTTCACAAAGATTAGCTTGTTCCGCTGTGTGGTCGTAAACTCGCCATCGTTGTTCTTGAGTAACCGACTCAAAATATGAGACTTCAGCTTCGGCAAAAAACCCTGCAATGCATGTTAGTATCTCATAACGCCAGTGTACCAGACATACCTTGAACGCTTGGTCATTCTTATTTCGCACTAGCCATTCATCCAACTTCCAGTAGTGCTTTTGGCTGCTCCCCATCTGATAATGCAGATCCGGGCGACAATCTGGTAGTGGCTCCTTGTCGACAGAAGATACGGATTCGTCTGCGTTCTCGGTTTGTCCAGCTCTCCTGCGATTTTCGTCTTCTGTCCGATGCAGTAGTCTTTCTCGATGTATATGCTTTGTGATTGCTTGAGCAAAGTTAATCTTATTGGTCCTTGAATAGAACCGCTTGACACGTCGATGTTCGAGCTCGCCCTACAACACGCTCAAGGGAAAAACTAGTAATTTTGATTGTTCCACGTACGACTTGTGTAGAATAGTTGTTGGTGGTACCATACATCCGAATGGCATTGACATAGTCGCCCAGAGCATGTAGCTTGTAGGTCGACATGTTGAAAACGCGAGGCTTGCGCGAATGAGATCCTTGGTCTGTTTGAGTAGTTACTTTCTTCCGTACGGTTTCGACTGCCCCTGGCTTTGAGACCCTGGACTTTCGTGCAGTCTTGCGTCGGGCACGCGCAGCGGTCTCACGAGGAAGGTCATAGGTTGTGAACTTGCTGCAGCAATCGCGAGAAAATTTACGAAACATGTGGCCGAGGCGTGTCGTACTATTCCCAAGGTGAAACAGAGTGGTCTCTGTGTGCATCCGAAGCTTAGCAAGCACATGCCATGTTGCCAGCTCGAAAAGAAGATCGAGAATAATCCCATTATATGGCCCAGGGAGTAAGCCGTCAAAAACAGGGATCGCACACTGGACAATCATGTAGCACCAAATGAAAACAACAGAAAATGTCAACAAACCTGAAGAATATCCTCGAAATCACGCGCAGCAAGCTTTGATAGGTCAGAGACGTTGGAGCTGAACCTTCATATTGTATCCCGCCCAAATGTCGGGATCAAACGATAGCTATAAACATAAATGTGATGCTATTCAGCTTTGAGGAGTAAGAGCGCACCGTGCATTGAACTCCTGGATTGCATTTTCACCAACTTCGAATAAAATCCGAATAAGATGGGTAATGGTCGCCTTCCAAACACCGAGTTCGAATTCGTGCATCAGGTCTGGGACAAAGAGGGAGTAGAAATTGAATCCGAATTCACTGAGTTTCTGAGAGAAGGCGTTCTAAAAGTACGTATATATGTAGATCAATCTGAATCATCACTGAGATAACTACATGAACATACACGTGTCGGAACAAGTGACATTGCTCCAATTACACTCTCGACTGCATTGCTAACGACGCTGCGACTGAATTCGAAAATAGACCTTCGTGCTGTTTCAATGGATCGGCGGCGGTTTTTATCATCAACCCGTGCCCATTTCCAACGTACCCACTCATCGGCTTTGTTCCCGAGCTTAGAGATCCTGTCTTTTGTCACCAGACAGCGAGGACAAGGGCATCATCCAAGAAACTTGATGCAGGCAAGTAGAATTCTATGAAAATAACAAGTCAATTTAAAAAAGGTTACTAGGAAAATGTTACGCGCTTCTCTGGATAATCCGCTGCATATGTCATTATGCGGAGTACGATTCGACGTAGGATACCGTCGGAAAATTTGATGGTTATTCCGTTTTGATACGCATTGATAAAATCAGAGTCGAGGAGAAAATTCCAGATTGCTTGCATGAGCTCGCGCTTGCAATGCGTTAAAACTGTACCACTTGCACTCTTCCCGAAGTTGGCCATATAAAAGTCTTGAATCTTGTCGGATGACTATGGATATGTTAGCTTAACATCTTTTAGTCATACCATACTGCGTACCTTAGGTATATATGCAAGATGATGCGCTGCAAATGAAGTGGGCTTGGCGCGGGCATACTTTGATTGGTTCCCAAGGAACAAGTATATTGGCCATAATGCTGCGTTACCGAAATTGGCAAGATGTGTAGAGTCGGACCATAGCATGATCGTGGCGATAACAGTTTCGAGATTGCACCCAGCAACCGGAGGGGAATTTTTCAGGTCCTCATGCTGTTGAAGCATTGCGTCGCCCGTGTACACCTCAGTATATACACGTTCAGGTGAGCGTTCCTCGTCTGGTTTCCAGAACATCTTATATGGCGCTATATGGAATATCTCTGCACTAGACTCCTTGAATGCGGCATTGACAACGTCCGTGATTTTTCGATAGTGAAGTCCCTCAACAGTGAATATGGCTGCACTAGCTTCCACTTCCTTCACTTTCTCGCAAGGGAGACGTATTGGTATCGAGGTAGTTGACCATCCATCTGAAAATGGTGTTGAAGACGTGTTCGTGGGCAGATTGTCTAAATGCTTGACTTCGCGACGTGCATCAAAGTCTTGGAGGTCGTTGGGATTGAAGTCGTTGGCAAGAATGACCTCCTTGACGAGGCAATTGAGGTCTGCAAGGGATTTCTGCACGGAGCTGTTGTAGAACCAGTTCATAACATGCCAGATTGTCGAATTGCGAAATGGATAGAAATATGGAGTGTCCTGCAGTGCCAGTGCCTCGTAATCCCTATCTGCAGCCTCAAAGGAAGGGTTATCATAAAGGGTGTCGATGGATGTTGATGACTCAGGATCATAGGTTGGGAAAGCACCGATGTATTCACGAAATATGTCGTTTGCATCAGAAGGAGTGCGAGAACACTCGGGTCCTGACGCAGACGAAGAGTCCATTGATGAATCTGGATCGGGTGTATCCATGTGGATATCCTCATCAGGAGAATCATCAATGAGAGGAGGGGCAAGAGGGATGGGTAATGCCGGAGGGTTGTCTTGATAGCGGCGGGGAAGGCGATGGTTACGAGTAGGGAGGCCAGATGGTCGTCTTTCAACATCGAAGTCAGGGTTATCAAACTAGTTCAATAGATTAGTAGCAAGAATCCCTGCAACGTATGAATGATTTACCCCAAGGTTTTGAAATTCTGCAAGCCGTTGGGCTCTCAGCGTGTCCTCCTCTCTCTCTCTCTGCTCTCTCTCTTGACGTTGCTCAGTTTCGATGCGGATCCACTCTCTTTCTCCCTCCGTTACTTGCTCGATCCAATCTCGGCGTTGTTGAAGTAATTCAGTAAGATTGGATTTGTTCTTCTGGCAGTAGCGTGAGGAATGAAGGGATAAACCATGTTCTCCCTTGACAGTGGCACCACAGAATGGGCAAGCTAATGTTGCCATGAGAAGGAGGAGGAGGATAAGGAACCTCATTCCTTGAGGGCATGCGCTGGCGGCATGCAACTCGGCTTACTTCTTACCTCTGTGGGAAAAGCCGAAATTTCAATCTCAGTTTGATAATCAGTTATATATCAAATCTCCGTTCACTCTCCGCTTATCTCTTGATCTTTATCATGCCCACTGATCCAGTCATTGATCCCGCACTTCTCGATGAATCTGAAGCAGAGTTGTTGCCTGGCAACCAGGACACTGAGAAGGCCAAACTGGCTGACCGTGTTTTGGGGATGCCGCAACGCACTAAGAAGGAAAAGTGAGTTTCGTGTCTACACCATATATACTCACCTGTTCTTCAAGGCCAAAGGTAGTCAATGTAGACAAGCAGAGGTATGAACTTGTAGGAAGGAAGCTCGCATGCCTAGGCCAGCCATTCGGATCACCTAGACTGGCTCTCACGGTCGGCTTAAAGGTTGATGCCGGACGTGAAGGAGATCTTGAAGATAAAATGCACAACTCATTTCCCGTGCGCATACATCCACTGACAATCAACTTGACAGGACTGAAACTGAAATCACACGTCATTACCGCTTCTATGAGGCGATGCTTACTCATGCCGGCACACTCGAACAAGATATCCATGGCGATGTCGAAGGCAAAGTCATCACCAATATATGTGCATGGGTAAGTAGGATACATTCGCTCACACACCAAGCTGGGGCTGCTAAATTTTCATGTAGATTACCACAGGGATGAGCGAGCAGCGCTCTACAGACCTGGGTGCTATGAAACATGTCGGGTTGACATACATATCGCCGAGGTTTGAACCGCTCAACCCTCCAATCCCCAAGAAGCAAGACAAGTCGGCGCAGAAACTAAAGCACAGTCAGCCGAGTATTTGCAAAGGGTAGAATTGCAGGTCAGGGCGCAGATTCGGAGGACGACATGGCGCAGATTCAGGCCCAACGAGGAGGTCATGTTCTGAAGGTCAAGAATCTATCGAGGTTCAAACGTTGAGCAGCTGAAGGCCGCGAGTTTTGGACACCCCCACCTGAAGATGCTGGTCCCGAGGTTCAGAAAACGACCGCACCCACTATGACTGCACCTACGGGCACGGTCATCTCGATGATCATCGAAGGTGGCGACGCTAGTGATCAAGTCTCCGAGCTATCCGATTGCCCATCGGACAACAACCTCTATGAATCTTTGGCGACAACTACGGCTACCAAGACTATTCGCACTCAAACGAGCAACGTTTCTAGCAGTCGGACGACACGATCCGAAGTCACTAATGCGACCAGGGCCCGCCAGCTAGGCACTCCCGCGATCACCATCGTTCCCACGGTCACTACGGAAACGAACACGTCGAACAGCAACATGGGCGAACCCTTGACTCAGGACAAGTCCGCCGTTCCTACCGCTATGTCAAAGAACAAGCGCAAATCTCGCACTCAGGCTGCCGGTTCCACGACCACCACCAAGAAGAAGAAGAAGGCGAATGGGTTTTGATCGATTACGCTCGGGGAGTGTAGGATAGTGGGTCGGATGCTGCTGATCAATGCTGTGTACAATAGCAGACGAATGGATGTGCTTGATCAGATATCAGACCTGGCGTGATCTAGCATGGTGATGAGAATCTAGCGACTATAGCAAGGCCTGGTACAGCTCGAGAGATGTCGATAGGCCTAGCTAGGCCAAGCAAGGCCTTGGATGATGCGAGACGCATGCCGGTCTGGAGTGGTCTCCACAAGATCTTGCTAGAGATTGTTGACGTTGCTAGACGTAGCTAGTACAATGTACTCGATTGATTCTAGCACGGAGATTGCATATGTTGTTAGAAATTGTAGTCGATTGCAAGAAAATCTAATTCCTTGATATAAACAATCGCTCTATCAGTGCTTGCTATGTCTAGTATGCCTAGCTAGGTCTAGCTAGGTGTGGGACGATTTGCTGATGCAGGACTAGTGTGCCCCGGTTAGCGAACACATTGCAAGTCATTCAGTCTATGTGGTGGTTCGGTATCAAGCAACAATTTGTTTATTTTCTGGACCAGCCGTGAAGACGACACCAATTTTATGTACAGCGGCAATGGCCGAAGCACCATGTTGAACAATGTAACAGCACGAACCAGGGCGACTCCTTTCCCTACCTATGCTACAAAAGCGAGCTCCGTCAGAGTAGTCTACACGGGAAGAAACGATGAAAAGTCCTAGGGCTACAAAACGTCCAAGAGTCCAAGAATACAGCAAAGTCGGGTAAAAACAAACGAACGTCACGAACAAAAGATCACCAATGCTGTGTCTCCTTGACCACCGTCACACGAATCCCCTGTCGTTTCTCCACCCGCATCCAAAGCTCCGCCGTCACGGGCGGGTCCCACGAACGGCGCGAAAGTCGCACCGGAATCGTCGTCGGTGTCCGCGGCCACGTGTCGAGCGATAAGAGCTGGCCGGGATCAAATCCAGATTCGAGCGAGTTGTGCGACGATGCAATCGCAGAAGCGCGCGTCGGGGACTCTAGGGGGCCGGATTCGATCGCCACGTCCTCTACCAGCCCAAGGGGAGAGGGCAAAATCGATGACAAGGACTTGTCCATCGTGCGCACGTACGGGAGCGTGCTCGCGGACGGTACGAATGACAAGTCGACGACCGTGATAGGGAGCGAAGGCACAGAGGCACTGGCAAACGGGTCAACAACGAGAAAGGAAGTTCAAATCGACCACATCTCTGCATACCTCGTGAACGAGCGCTCTGAAACGTCTTGTCCGGACGTCACGGATGGGTCTGGCCCTTTAAACAATGGCAGAAATGAATGCAACAGCGCCAGCACTTGAGACACGACCTCTTTTCTGCACGCAAACAGCGCGAAGAACATGATCGACTGCACCACGGTCACAGACCATTCGATCTCGAGCGCCGTCCAAACCTCGCTGGTGATCGCCTCGGGGCCCCACACAGCGACATAGCTCAGATGCCTCGACATACCCTCCATGGGGGCCAGCCCGGGGGATAGTACGGCCCACATGCCCACGACGGTCAGGACAGCCGACGACATCGCTTCCAGGAGTGCCATCCCGGCAAGCCGGAGGTACAAGTTACGTGTGAGGGAAGAAATCGAGCCTCTCCTCCCATAAAACTGGATGCCATGAACGAGAAAATGACGCCAGGCAAGTCCTACGGTGGATTTATTTCCAGGCTTGGGATGATACAAGGCAGGACATACCAGCGCAAATAATGGTCGCACATGTGAGTAATAGCGGAGGAATCATGACGAGGAAAATGGTAGCGACAGTGGGATAAGTAGCGGGCCGACATCCGAAACCGTTAAAAAGATCGAACCGACGGGGTTGAACGGTCAGGTCTGTTAGCCTTGAGCGGAAGTGCGTCGAGAGGTTACGGAAAAAACACACGTAGAGCGATATACACGACTGGGAGCCCAAAGCACACTAGACACTCGAATAAGATACGCCGAGGCTTTGGCTGAGGTGTGGACATTTGACAGAAAGAAGCCAGGCGTTCAAGATGGACACAGATGGAAAGGCACGCCGCAGGCAGCGCGATGCGTGAACCAGTAATGAAAGCGGTTGCTTTGGGGAGTCAATAATCAGCAGAAGGGGAGATCCTGAAACCAACGTACAAATGTCACGCCACTCTGCAGCTTCGATGTCGGTAGTGTCAGCCCAGATCAAGGCATCAACTGCAAGTGTTAGATTCGTCCCCGACAACCAGACTCCAATAGCCACAGCAGCAATGTTACGAGCACGGAGATACCAGATCAAAGGGACAAGAGTCAGTGCAGCAGAAATGAATGTCAGGACCGGAATTTCGGGATACATTAAAACAATACAACAAGGACAGAGAAAGAGCGAGGGATATTGGACCGTGACCGCTCTGGCGCGCCAGGGGATCATACTTAAATGCCTGTCACGCACAGCTAAGCGTGTCGCCAAAGTACAAAGTGCACAGCATTGGTTGTGTGGGAGGCCCACTCTAGCCCGACAAACTCACTTCTCGAAAAAAAGTACAAGAGGAAACGTCATTGTGCCAGCTGCCATAGTTCGAGGGATAGGAGTAAATCCAAAAATGGCAGCGGAGAAAGCAATCACCTGATATGGTAGGCTGAATCATGCCGAAATCATCCGGGATAAAAGCCTGATTGGCGGCTAAAGCATACTGAACACCTTGAAAGAACATGCTGCAGAGAAGGATCAGAGCGTGCATGCAGTACATATGATTTCATGGACAAGTCATGCGAGAACTGGGGGGAAAAACTAGGACAATGATGCTTGCTTGCGGGGAGTGTATAGTCGTCCTGAAACAAGAAAGGTGATTACTCGGCGAAGCGGGAAGGTTGTAAGGTGGCAGAAACGTAAGACAAGACCAAGACCAGGAATATGGAAATAATCAGAAGGCTGAACGGCAGACTTTGGTTGGAAAGTGGCAACCTCGGGTATGGTTTCGAGTTTTATTGAACTGCGGGAGCGAGCCATCTTGGGAGAGGAGCGAGGGGAGCGGGAAACATTGCCTCGCCATTGCGTGACGACCCAAGAAGGAAGGAATGGAGACAGTTGTTCGATCAAAGATGGGAAAATTCGTGGAAATTTGTGTCATGAGTCTGTAGAGAGCGGGCCTGTCGGCGCGGATTTCCATGCGTTCCAAAAGGACCTCGACGTTCTGTTCCAACTTTACCAATCTTCCCTCCACGAACGCCTTTGAAAGCTCTGACTTTTTTTCCTGCCTACGGGATGCTATCTCCATCATCTCGATCGCATCTTCCATGTGTTCATAAACATCTGAGTTGAAAGACTTGGACTGTTTGCGTAAAGAGTTGAGTTCTGCTTCCAGCTGTGCGACTCTCTCGCTCAGAGAGTCCATTCTCTGAGTCTCCGACGGCGGGTAGTGAACAATGGTGTGCAAGTCCGCGGTACGTTTCCGAAGACGTTCGATGGTGTGCTTCCACGGACGCATTCCAGTTGCCAACACAAATAGGGATAGGCTGAACCACGAGAGAGTGGATTGACCAGAAAAGGAAATCATGACGGTGCGGAGGAGGGTGGCACCCAGGAAAGGTGAGAGGATGGACAAGGTGAGATAGAATATCTCGAGAGTGTGTAATTCAGAGAGAGCCGCTCGGTGATACTTTTCCGAAGCAGAAGGGTACTCAGGTAGCGAATAGAGCGCGCGCCGCGGCCGTGACGCAAGATAAAGGCCCCAGGGAACTGTGATAATATTACTGTTGAGCCAAACGACGTAAAAACTGAAACACACCTTCGATGATTTGATGTAGGTAGAAAACCAAGAGGAGGATGAGAAAGATACTTTTGACGTGATCGCTTCCGGTAAGCCAGTTTATGACGGGAGAGAGCAGGGCGAGAGCTACGGAGAGATCGAATTCATACCAGGCACGCTCCTTTCCGTTATCTGACAAATCTGCCTCGTCCTGGGTGTTCTGTTCACGTGGGGATTGTGGTTGGAGGGTGGAGCCAGGTGGAGAAGGACTGTCTGGTTCACGGGCAGAGTCAGCGTCGGAGGGGTCATAGTGGTCAGAATGGGAAGAAGGACCGTCTGGGGTGGTTGAGGCTAGAGAGGGGGACTTTGTGCTGGCGGGGCGTCGCCTTCGTCGCATGGCAGAGCCGTTCATTGGATGACAGACAGAATGCAAAGTATTTCTAGTCTGTCGGAGTTTGAAGAACAGCACATGTGTTTAAGTCGTTTGCAATTGAAACTTGTCGTTGGAACGACGTCGATAAGATGAGTATGACTCGTGCGAATTAGTTTCCAAACGAAGCCTTGGTCATGGCGTCATCGCCTTCACGAACTCAGCGCTTCAGTTTCGCGCTGCGTGTGCACAACGTAAGTCCGCGTACGAACACTTATTCCGTCAGTGAGGCCAACACACTGAACCTTTGCACCAAGACCATGCTCACAAATAAAGCACTAATGGACGGGCCGTTACTAGCCTGCATAGAAAAAGAGATTGCCCAGGTAGAAGACGAGAAAGCCCGCATGGAAGTGGAGATCCATCGCAAGATGGCATTCCTGTCCAACCTCCGTGCCAAAAGGAATACACTTTTGCTTGTTTTCCGTCTGCCGCCCGAAACACTCTCAATCATATTTCTTCATGGCGCACGCGACTACCATTACGAACTTAGCGACCCTGTTCACCAATCCACTTTACATTCTATTCCCAGTTGGGTCAACGTCTCATATGTCTGTCAACATTGGCGCAATGTTGCTCTCGATTGTCCGACTCTTTGGACTTATCACTTTAATGTATCGCTACGCTGGACGGAGGAGTTACTGCTCGGGTCCAAGCAAGTCCCATTGAAGATATCCCTCGTCTATGCCTATCCTTTTCTCAAAGAAGATTCCCGATGGTTGCGCCTCGCGGAGAAATTGCTGATCCATGTGGACCGTGCTCGAGATCTCCGTTTGCATCTTCCAGCGACGCATCTTCCAACGACGCTTTCCTTGCGTGCTCCCCGCTTGGAAAACCTGGAGATCCGACTTTTCCACCCGGTGCCTGACTTGCGTTTCATGATTACCGACGGGGACACACCCGCTCTCTGTACCCTCAAGCTCGTGAACTGTCCTCTCCCATGGTATTCGTTCAACCTGAACAGGTTAAACAAACTATCCCTGCACAATGCACCCTTCCATATGGACATGGGAGCATTCCTGACTATGCTGAATGGCTTACAAGACCTCACCCTCTTGGATCTCGCATTCGTCCTTCCCAGTGCCCGTGGGTTTCTCTCTGGCAGTGGACTCGGCCGTTCTCCCAAACTCAAATTATCTCGGCTCGCTCTCCTGTCGGTCATCGCACCGCTGTCTAGCGTCGTTGTGTTGCTCTCCTCGGTCGACATCCCTCTGGGGGCACAAATTTGCCTCGAACCACAATTTGAACCTGGTTGCTCTGTCGACGACTACGCTCCGATATCTTCTTTTCTTGCACAACGTTTCAGTACATCTGAAAAGCCATCCCTCCCGATATTTCGTTCATTGATCCTGGATAGTGGTGTCGTTCCTACACTGATGCTCGGTGTTTCGGAACGTGATGGCGACATTCGTTCTCCGACAGACGAGCCGGGTAACAACATTCCTCTCCGGATCGGCCTCAGGGGAGATGGGACTGGTGAGATGGATGACTTGGTCCGGGCCGAAAAACATTGTATCATAAACGACATATGTCACTCTCTGCCGTTGGCCGACGTGCAATGTCTCCACGTCATCGAGCCTTATGTCATGCCCGGCTTCTGGGAAACTTTCTTGGGCAGTTTGGATGGATTGCGGCACATGATGCTGAGTTTGGGTCGCATGCCGGACCTGTCTATGCTCACCCTCACGAACGACGAAGACGAGAACCTGGGTGGACAGACAACTGATGGTCAAGTTTCAACTTCGGGACGCGTACTTGTTCCGTCACTGGAGGAGCTGGAACTTCGGGACATTTTATTTTCACCCGAAGACGAGCCATTTCCGTGGTGTAGTATGACTCAAGAGTCCTTCCTCGAGATGCTCTCTACCCGCAAGGGGCTCCGGGACCGACTGAAAATGACTCAGTGTGGAGTGGAACCGTACTTGTAACCGTCTTCCACAGCCAGCTAGTTTGTATCACTCAGCTTGGTCATCGAATATGATCAAGGTTTCGAAGTACATGCGGCCTCGGCACAACCAAAAGTACCAAAGAGTGAAACCCTTCGTCATATTGCGATGCTTTGACTTGGGGAGGCTCGTAGTCGTACAATATATGGATCGTTGGTGTGGTTAGTCGATGTGCCTCTGGATCCTATTCCAATAACCCATCCAGGAAATCTTGCATTTCGCCCTTTGGATCCCTATTCGCAACAGCCTCTATAGGCAGAGGGGGAGCTTCGACAATATCGTTTTCTTCAAGACTGAGTA
>JBBPUG010001002.1:0-13058 GCA_038094535.1 Tubosaeta aff. alveolata | reverse complement strand
CGTCATCAGCTCGTTAAAAATTGGAAGCGCCTCGAATGCCTTCAATTGTTGCACCCTATCATTCAGGCAACCAGTTGTGACATCTACGAGTATCCGTGGCATGGGGGAGACGGTTGCGTGGATGATACGCCGAATGGTAGTTATCACTTCGGCATACTGAGAACGTGGTTCTACGTCCAATGTCAGTCAACGTAACTGAGTGATTCCTGGGAAGGAACTCGCCACGGACACCTGTGTCGGGAGATTCCTTGAGCTTTGTTAGCATTGTGTGGTAAGCTGTAACCGCCTCTGCGTGACATTTCAAGCCAAGCAATGCAGCATGCCTCTGCTCGTAACATAGATGAGACGGTGGGTCCAGTTCGATCACCTGAAAGCCACGTTACCAGTACTATCTGGGCGCTGAGATATCAACGTACCTCGTCGGCATCCTTTAGTGCGTCGTGCCACCACTTCATCTCTACTCTAGCCTTGCTCCGCTTGATCAGGATGTCCGTACGATTAGGTGGATTGAGCGATAATATGATCGAGTAATGTTTATTGGCTTCGTTGTAATCGTGCGCACCCGAAGCAGCGTCGGCGAGCTTTTCTAGCTTCTTTGCGCATCGTCGTCGGAAATCTGCGTTGGATACTCAGACGATCGCTAGCCGTATTCCGCCACAACCACTCACCGAGCTCCCACTGCACCCGTTCATTTCCAACATCTGCATCCACTATGTGCTCACTCTGCATTCGCCGAAAGCATCCGATTGCTTCCATGACACGACCATCTCCCTCAAGAACGTCACATGTCGCGCGGTAAATGCCAAGTCTCGGAAGGCTCAACTAACGGAAAGATCTCAGTATGTAAGATTAGAGTGCGGCGGAGGCTTACCTCACGGGCAGCAAGGACTACCTCGCTCGCCGATCTACGAAGCAACATCGTCCTTACCCACCTGACCAGGAAAGCATTTGGACTCGATGGGCGCAGGGACAGTGCAATGGCGTAAGCAGCAAGCGCTTCGTCATCTTTCTTGGTGCGTGATGCTTCATCGCCGACTCGTTCCAGCGCAGTGACATATATTGGTAAGGCCTGAGGGTGGCAATTGAACATGCTTTTACGGAGTAATGAAGACGAAGCCTACCGGAAAGCCAGCCCATGATTATCGCGTCGGACTTTACCTCATCACTGACAGACATAGTGATATCGAGGAGAGATTCTGCGGCATCGACGACATGTCCGTCGGCGAACAAGGTTTCGCAGTGATGTTTCTGTCGGTATGCCCAGAGTATCCTTTCAGCTTTCTGTTGGGTGTCAGCTAGTTCCGTGCGGTGATGTTGGGTGATTCTATCGACGTTTTGTTGGAAACTGGCAACCTGGGCGCGGAGTTGTTGGTTTGCTGTCTCAAGAGCTTTTATCTCTTCGCCTTGGATAATCGAAAACTAAGTAGAAAAATTCGAGCCGGGAAAAAGAATTTACCATGATTCTGCCGGTGCGCGCGAAGCACTCTCTCGGCATTCTGTTGGGAATCTGCGAGTTCTGTATGGAGTTTCTGTACAGATTTCTCGAGATCCACTGAGGAACGTGGATAACCAGAGAATGATTAGATGGGCTCAAGCCAGAACATACGAGGGACGCACTGAACTTGGTGTTCTGCACGGAGAGATCTGCACGTAGTAAATTGATAGTTTTTTCCAATGCATCCTCCTTGTGTTGGGCAACGGTGAGCTTGGAACGGAGTTTGGAGATGATAGCTTTGAAGTCTGTTTTCGGTATCTGAAAGGCTGCGGCCTGTTTATGTTGCATCTGAACAAAATAGATTAGGACAACGACTCAGGTTATCGAAGGTTCACCAACTTGATCGTGTGGAGTAGAAAGTATGTCAAGTAGGTCCCATAATTCGATGGCTGACCCTCCAGCGACCACGATATCATAGTTTGGCGAGATAGAAATGCACTCAACAACGTGGGGGTGACGAACTACAGAGCCAATTTGGTTGTGGGTGACCACGTCCCAGAACGAGATGGATGAATTCGCGCTGGCCGCAATGAATGTGCCATTGCTTGACACTGAGATGCATGTGGGTTTTTCAGCACTGTGAATTGGGTATGTAGAGAGAGTCCGCTGGGAGTACACATCCACACAGTGGATGTTGCCGTCGGAAGACAAGACAAGAAGTTGCTTGCTGTCGTTGGTCCAGAGGCCACTGACCGAGCAGAAATGTAAGTGCCGCCAATGTGGCCGTCCTGACTGTTATAGATGCCAAGCGCGGATGTTTTGTCTTTGTCTTGATATCCGAGACCAAACAGACAGCTGTCTGGTGAAAACTTGACGGTATGAAAATCAAAGTTTCTTCTACCCCAAAGCAATTTGCCGTCTGGGAGGGAAAAGACATTGGCAGTCTTGTCATCCGATCCCGTCGCTATTTTCGCCCCGTCCGGTGAGATATCCACCACTTTTATACCTTGCTCGTGTGCTCTGAAGTCGAGAAATTTCTGGTGACTCTGCGCATTCCAGACGACCATTTGACCACTTTCTGTCCAGCTATGATCCACGTTCCATCCTGCGAGACCACAATGCTGCGAACAGCACTCCCAACTTCAGTCGGTGTTCCGACTTCTTTCCCGTCTTCCGTTCTCCAGTATCGAATCTTGCCGTTCTCGTCGCCGCTCACAAATCGCTGTCCATCAGCAAGAAACGCCACACACAATATCGTACTCTGAACAATGATTTTGACTGGCTTTCGTTCGATGGGGCATGAGGCTTTGCTGTGGTCCAGAGTCTCTGGGGCTCTCGTCAGTATTTCACCATCGACTGCTTTGCGTTTCTCACCTTCAACTTCTGTTGCTTCCCCCTGCTGACTGTTTCTCGAGGATGGTCGGGCTGGGCCTTTTTTTTGTCAGCATTTCTTCCCCAATGACATGCGCACTTACTGTCTCTGTCCCGTAATAATCCTTTGAGAACCATCTGGTGTTGCAGAAAAAGGATGCTCGGGCGTGTTCTCGACTCCTGGAATCCGCATGTTGCCTTATCGGAACACATCATCTCGCACATCCCACAACTGCCTCGTGTTCCCCCGGTTTCGTTGGAAAAGACCATTCACCAAGCTAGGAGCGACTACATGGGGTGCGGAGCAAGTCCAGTCACAGGGTAAACACGAAATCGAGACACGACATAACTTCAAAAATGACGCATGCACCACTCGAGCATCTGTATCATACAAAAGAAATTATCAAATCCCTACATTTCCACCTGTCTTGGAAAGTCTTACAAACCTCCGTCTCGAAACGTATCTAGCAGAGATAACATCATTTCACATGGACCCAAAGAGAAGAAAGGCAGCCTACGTCGATCGAAGGACTCTCAAATCCCGATATGAACAAATACAATCCGTTTCTCCAACGAGACTTCACCGGCGGTCTCAACCGCCGCAGTGTTGAGTGCTGCTGCCGCGTTCTTGGAGTCAACAACCGGGCATTTAAACATCTCCTGGTAGAACCTGGTAACCATCTGGTGTGCAACTGAATCGTCTACCCTCCACAACGTCCCAATGACCCCATTGAATCCAGCAAATTGCATCCCAGCCGCGAGGTGGAGCACTTCGTCCGGCGTCGACGCGTCCCCGACGGCGGTATGGCACGCTGACAAGAACGCAAAATCGGAATTCGTGTAACATTCCTGGATAATGCGCATAAGCGTGAGCTTCCCATCGCCCATTGCGAACCATGACTCGAATGGCTTCTTCGCATGCTGTGCACCGTGACATGCGACATGGACCCAGCGATGGTCTCGGAATGCCTGTACGGTGCCTTCGATAGAGGCCGCAGCCCCGGTGACACACTCGAATTTGACTTCCGAGGGCATGTTCGTTTCGTCACGGATCCTTTTTATTTCGTGCTCTACCTCTGGGAGCTGGCTCAAGTTAATATCAGCACTTGGACGCGCCTGGCCGACTGCTGCAAAGGATATCATGTTCCCCGTCTGGGAAGCATTGTGGGACACCACTTGCGAATGAACACGGTTGCGCGCACGAAGGAGAGCCGAGAGGGAAGGAGCGTACGACGAAACGTATATATCCATGAGGTTCTCCTCGCATTTCCGATACGGACCCGCTGCATGGAGTGGGAGAGTTGTGAATTTCGAGGTTGGGCACCACCAGATATGCGACCCAGGAGGGAGCTGAACATCGTTTCGTAGGACGGTGATGATTCGCTCGACTACGCAAGACCACAAGTCCCGCAACAATTCCTTCACATACAACTCTCTGTTCGTTCCATACGCATGCGAGTCCCGGGTCAGTTCTGATAATTGTGAACACAGTTGGACCACGTCGTGGAGTGAACAGCGAAGAGGCACACGGATAGGTGCACGAGCACGGACGAGAATGAGAGCATCGCAACCGTATTCGCTCGCGTTTACGACAATGACTGGTCCGTATTCAGCAGATTGCTGAAGGTCATCGAAACGGGGGGGTAAGAGGAATCGCGAGAACCCATCGAGGCGACGAATACTGTCCACGACAGAGTTCCATTCACTCTGAACCCGCCAATATGGATTCGTGCTTTGGCCTTCGCTCTGTTCAGTATGTTTCTTGAGATCCGCACTAAGCTGCCTGAATCTCCTCCCGAGCTCACATCCCAAATTACCTTGACTTTCTAGCTCCACAATGGAGGTATCAAAACAGGCAAGTTGATTCCATAGTATTCCTCGACCTTGTTCCAGGAGCTCAACAGCCATGTTGAAGTCACCATGCCTTATAGCACATGAGAATGCATTATTGGCTAGGTCAGCCACCTTTGCTTGCATTGCCTCATGTCTTGCATCTAGTGAAGAGTTGAGGGAGGTAAAGTGATTCAATGTATCCAGTGATGTATGGTATGCCTCCAAGACTGAAGGATGGTTATATTCTTCAGCATTCTGAACCCAAGCCTCAGTTGCTTTCCATAAATCTAGTGAAACTGCTGGACTACACTTCTTTAACAGTCTATATGTTTCAAAAGCTTCATCTAGTGGTGATTGTTGATCAGGAGGGTGAGAGCTTGGAGAGGAATTGAACAAGAGAAGGTTGGTTGCAGCTATTTGAGCAATATTGTAGGCATAATAGAGGTGTTGGACTGGATAGGTGTTTAATGCCTCTTTGAATAACTTGATTGCTTTGGTCAAGTCCAAGAGGTTCTCTATTTTGATGTAACGATGCCAAAATGAAGTAGCAAGGCCTTGAAGGGCAATCCCATGATCCTGATGATTGGGTGGACACAATTCAAGGTGTTTCTCTTGCAGATTGATTGATCTGTCTAAATCAGCTGGGTCACCTGACTCTTCATAATATGCAGTCAGACATTGTGCCAGGTTATACAGAGCAGTATCATGGTATGGACTTCCTGCTGGACAAATGTTAAGCAGGTCTTCCCCCATTTGAATAGCTCTCTTCAAGTTTGACATGTCTTCATCCAGAAGATAGTAGTTCCAGAAAGATGTTGCAAGTGCTGAAAGAGCTCTTGCATGATCTGAGTGACCTAATGGGCATAGATCAAGCCATCTTTGTTGCATCTCCATTAGCCTATTTAGATCCTTCTTGTTTTTTTTGGATATCATAATGTCTTGCCAAAGACAATGCAAGTTCAGAAAGAGCTTCAACATGTTCTGGATGACCCAATGGACAGAGATCAAGCCTGCCTTGTTCAATCTCAATAGCTCTATTGAGATCTGTAACATTGCCTTCTTGATCAAAATGAATTGAAAGGGCAATTGCAAGACTATTCAGGATTGATGTGTGGTTTGTATGGCCCAATGGACATAGATCCAATTTTGCTAGTTCCATCTCAATCAATGTGGATACAAAGGGAACATTTTTTAATTGCCTCCCAACATGGTAGAGCTTTGCTGCATATGCTTCAAGGGCTGAGAAACAGTTATGCTCATCTGGTATAATCTAAAACAGATCCAATCATTTACACATGGAACTTTCAAACAAGCTTACAAGCATTCTACTTGCTTTACATGTGATACAGAGAGTTGCAGGACCAATTGATAGCCCAGAGATGACATCTAAGAAACTCTCAAATTATGACAAAAGATGATGAAAGCAGACTTACATTGACATGTCTTGTTAGCCTCCAAGATGTTGGCTATGTTTGTGACCACTTTATCACCCAGTAATTGTTTGTCCCATCTAGAGGTAACATTCTTTGGTAGAACCCATACAGTAAGCTCAACAGCAGTAGAGAGAGCAGCTGTGCTACAAGGAATCAGACTGGGAAGAACTACAATAGACTTTGATAATAGTACTTACAACAGAAAGGGGTGATTCCATGTTACTGTTAAGTGGCCCCTTGATAGTTTTCCACAACATGTTATCTTGGACATGCCACCAACAGCAACAGTGACACGAATATCTTGTCTTGCAAGTCTAGATGAGAGGACCAACTGATCAACTGTATACAGATGTTAGCATATGCAGGCACATCAGTCCATCAACATAAATATGCTTCCCTGTGATTTGTAAGGTTATATCTTCAGGGTTTTGCTGGTTCATCAGGAAAAAATGACTATCAAGTAGAGTAACCAAGTATGATAAAGAGAATAGTAGAGGTGGAAGGTAGCAAAGGGAACTGATAGTAAAATTGGGTGGGCAGTGGTTCACAAACCAGAAGAACAAGGCAGGAATAGTAAAGAGACAGCTGGATAGCAGAAACAGTAGGGAAAATTGGTTCTGCAGATGAAGATCAGACATTATGAAGTGGGGAGAGGGAACAAGACAAGGGTAGCACAGTAAAGAGAGAGCATGGAAATGAAAAGTATGATAAAGAGAAATCAGGTGAGGGGTTAACACTGCAGTCTTGTATGCACATCACTTACATAGTGGAATGATGGGCTGGCTGGCTGCACAATTGGATAGGATGAAGCTCAGCAATTACAAACAGTCAGGAGGGTACAGAAGTGGGCCAGTGTGTGCAAAATTTGTGCAGAGAGGAATAGCTGAGATAGTGTGAGGTGGCAACAACGATGAAAGAGAGACTTCGACCGCACGAAACAGGGTTGAACACTCCAGAGAGGGAAGCAGGCGACAGTGTACTGTTTCAATGCCAATGGGGAGGCAGGTGGGTGTCTCCGAGGAAGAGGAGACCCGCGCTGCGCCAGGTGAAGAAAGAAAGACTCCATGAGTGAGATCAACAACAAGTATCGCACGCTCACATAGTAGACGATAAAAGGCTGAACGCAAGAGTCGGTACAAAGTGATAACAAACTTCTAAGCAGAAAACATACTGAGATGTAGACGATGGTTGGCCCTATGGGCAGAGAGGCTAACCAACGCAGCCCAGCGCGTTTCAGAGAGATCAGAGAGATGATAAGAGCTTACACAGCTACTCGGTCACACGCCCTCCTGATCTAAACTGATCGGTGGATGAAATTTGAAACCCGGGCGGCGTTTCAATACGGGACCAGAAAAGGTAAATTTGCTGTGAGTGTCAGGTTGCTCGGTCCATGGATATCCAGTAACGACTCTACATAAGAATGGCTTAACTCCAAGCCCTTCCACAGACCAACCCATTTCCTGTACACCCCTCACTGAAATCCACAAAGCTCAAGTTGGGAATCGGGTAAATGAGGTTCAAATAAAAGCAAAGTATGTTCACCTGCGGTAGAAGGACACGTCACAACTCGATACGGCTTGTATAGATCAACGATGCTAATTTTTGAGCATCCATATCTTTGTCTCGCGCAGTGAACACGCAAGGAAACGGAATAGGATGTCTGCAAAGGCACATTGGTGCTGGAGCCTTGCTCGATGCCAAAGGTCACGCACGATGCAAGTCCTGTTGTCCACTCAACTTTCTCCGACCCTTCTGTCTTCTCGATCCTGAACAAGCTCAACATGCATACCATCGCAATCCACAGTGAGGCATCCGCCACGTGTCTTCCCGGGCTGCTCATATCACGTAAGAGGTGTGTTCGAGCACTTGCTGATATCCGCGTACCAGATTCGACGGCCAAATCCATATACCCATGGGACTTTGTCATCACTGAGTGTACCGTCCTGCAGCAGAAAGCGGTCCGGATCGAAGAATTCGGGGTTTGGATACTTATTCTCGTCGTGCGACATTGCCCTACCGCCCATCACCGTTGTACGTTAATACACATGGAGAGCATAAACTCCTACCAAAGGTTCCCCAACACCATCACGCCTGAACAAAGTAGTCAGCTGGAACTAGGCATAATTAATAACAAGCACCTTGTGGAATGTGATATCCTTGATAAATATCATCTTCCGTCGTCGCATGGAGGGCTAAAACATGTCAGAAAAAGGAATCTGGGGCCAGGACTGAACAAACCGAGGGATACCACTGGATGCCACCTCATCGTCTCCCGCAGTACCGCATCCACATACGGTAAGGACGCCCGGTCGTCGAAATCCGGTAGCCGCTGCCCCCCGACCACTTTTTTGATGTCTGCGTGGGCGCGATCTTGGATCTCTGGATGGTTCATCATGAGATAGACAAAGACAAGAAGTGTGGAATTAGTCTATTGTCCACACGTTACCCACAATCCAAGTCCAAGGCAGCAGGATAAGGCGTACCGTCTCTACGGATGCTAAAATTGTAACATAAGCTTCAAGACAAGTAATAAGAAATGCTGAAAGATGGTGATTACCTGCATAGAGTGTCCCGGCTGAATCCTTGATTGCCTGCACGAGATCTTGATCACTATCATCCTCCAGACGATAGCGAGTGATTGCATCAGCGACCATGGACGGGGCTGCATTTCCCTCTTCCTTGCATTCGATCAGAATAACACATGCAACGACAATTCAAAACGTTCTTACAACGCGTCGCTTGACCCACGCATATGGTTCGTTCAACCCCTGATACGCCAAACGTCGACACTCTGCAGCCTTTGCTTTGAATCTCATTCCTGGCAACCATGCTGGTAGTGACATGACTATAACATGTACCCATTAAAACAAGGGTCACCAAACTCTGAGCGAAAACGCGTACGAAACGGAAATGTGGCGCATAGCGCGGACAATTCAGGCGTGACGACAGCGAGAAGAATGTCGGAGGCACGTTGCACCGAGGTTACGAACGACTCCTTTCCCTTTATATCGTATCCGTATGTCACCAACATGACCACGGCCGCCGCAAACCTGCGTGTGGCATCACAAACGATATACCGCCAAAGTTGGGACACAGTGAATGCGTACGGTGAAATGTGCATCATAGCTCGTCGGATCATCCAGTAGATAGTTCACCATCTCATATGCGCTCTGGAGTTGCTTAGGACGGTAGGTGATCGCTGCTTTCGCGTGAAAGACTTGATGTAACAATCGTCGGTGTAACCTGAACCTTGGCCCGTACCGTGCGACAGAGGCCGCCTATTGCATTCCAAACCTTTGCACCCGCGTTCTCTCAGCTACAGACAAACACTGAGAAATGCATAACTTACAGTTCTATAAATAAGAGGACGGGTCGATCAGAGCACTTTTGGGACCGTTTTTCAAGTAATTCAATGGCGACTTGCTCCGAATTCAATATGATGAATTCCTGGTTCAAAGCACGCGCATAAACGATGTCACCTGTTTCAAAGTCTCGTACAGGACGCATAAACCATACATTGGACTTGGAGTCATACCATATGTCTTTGACCAGGCAGTGTATGTGAGATGTGGAGCGTCTTTGTTCACACCAATCACGTTTCCGAGAAAAGGAATTGGCGTCGGACCAGGTGGGAGGGGGAGTCTGTCGGAAGGTTTTCTGCGCCTTCGTGCACCACCTATGGCGAGTAGCGCGGCCACGACGACCCAGAACAGCAGTATCATGGTCTAAGCCGAGGAAGAATCAGAAATTGGGAAGCCATGGTCTTTGTCGTAATGACGGGAGTTTGAGAGGCCAATGGTGCATCGAACGAAAGCATCTTGGGGTTGTTCCAGAGACAGCTGGATAGCGCGTATTTCACCGGAACCACTCAGATCAAGGATTTTGTTACGCCAGTATGTCTTTATTATCGAACCTCCGAGACTTGTCTCTGATGAGGCGGAGTTCAAATTTTGTAGACCCACACAAAGTCCAAGTAAGTATGTCTACGCTTTTGACTATCGCCGACCCAACGGATGAGTGGCCTAGAGAGACACAAGCCTTCAAGACAAGATGGAGACGCGGCGTCCAACACACTGAGCCCAACACACGCTTTGCAACTGCGCGCGTTTCTCGGCGCCGTGGAGGACGTCGATGCGGATTCGGACACCCTCGAAGACCTCTTGGAGGGTCTCGGCGAGGATATTTGTGCCGAAATGACTGAGCTAGACAGTGATGTGGAAACCTCAGATACGGAAGATCTTTCTCTCCTTGTATACGAACAAGCTACGCCTCCCCCCCTTGTCGGCAGCGCAGATCTTGAGGATGGCGACGTTGACCCTTCTGAAATCCGTGCTTTGGAAGAGGAAGGTACGTCGGAAGATAATTTAAAAATTCCGTCCTTTGCTGCAGCATTTGTCAGGTGATATACAACGTGCTCATGTTCCTTTTAGTGATGCAGGCTTGGACCAAGGACGAAATCCGGAAAATGATGCACCACCTTAAGGAACGCGGTAGGCTGTTTTAAATTCATACCATAGTTTAGCGGTTTATTGTGGACAGGAATGAGCTCGTTCATCCGAGAATACGTCTTTGTGCAAAACATACCCGTCGTCAAGCTTCTGTTTGCATTTGGTATTAGCCTCGTATGTTGGCTCGTTTATGTCCCTTCGCTCCTTACTTCAACATTCGACTCAGTGTTCAGAACTCAGAAATAAGCGTCCGAAGACGCTGTTGTATTTCCTCAGAGTAGCAATATCAAGAGAGTGAGCTCAACGTTCGCAACTGCTAAAGCCCCGGACTAAGTCCAATCTCCCAGATTGCATCTAAGAGAAAAGCTTCCACAGTATAATACAATTTCTGACGCAGTGTCCCTAATAGGTAGCTCGAAACGTATTATGGTACTGACTGGTGCAGGCATTAGTACGTAATTATCCTCCTTGAAAAAGCACCCATATTTCTTCAGGATTTTTAGGTGTCTCTTGTGGCATACCAGACTTCAGGTCCCGCAATGGTCTATATACGATGCTGAAGGAAGGAGGCCATTACGATTTAGACGACCCACAGCAGATGTTTGTCGCTCGTTCTTCATGAACAGATGAGCATTTTTGACATTATTTAGGTTCGACATCCACTACTTCAGAGAAAATCCCAAAGGTGAAGTCGCTATTTATTTTTTCGGCCAATCTAACAATTTGTTCGCCATTTCACACCCAAATTTAGTATTCTAGTGAGTATACCCGGTTCTGCGTGCGGTGAGATAGTTAACGATTCTTCCTAAAAAGCTCCTTTGCAAGGTACAATTTATAACAGCCTCGGGAAAGGCAATACCCTGATGAATCATTCAAGTCAAATATACCCATCAAATTTCTTACCCTCCCCTTGCCACCGATTCATCAAACTCCTAGAAAACAAGAGCAAGGTACCGTTGTCATTAGTGTCGAGGCGTGGTCGTAAATGAATTCCACGCTTCGATTATCGTAGCTCCTTCGGGTACGTATGTGATATATTTGGTCTGGTTTACCCCTGACTTTCCGCGACGGGTGAAATCGTATACAGAATTACACACAAAATATCGATACTCTCGAATCTGTTGCAGGTATCACAAGGGTCTTGCAATGTCACGGGTCCTTCAAGACGGCTACGTGTCTTCAATGTCGAACTAAGGTACCAGGGGCCGAAATTGAGCGTGAAATTCTTGATCGGCGTATCCCGTACTGTAAAGTGTGCTTAGAGGCACACAAGGCTACGGCAGCACAAAAGAGCAAATCCATAAAGAAGGGAAAAAGAAGAAAGGAATGGGAAGACGATAGCGACGAAAGTGACGATCTGCCTGTAGGCGTTATGAAGGTACTTTTACATGTGTCGATGAACAAGCATGCTGACGCCCGTCTATTGACTCCAATAGCCCGATATTACGTTCTTTGGGGAGAAGCTCCCAGACGACTTTGATCAAGCCCTATTGGATGACCGAGACAAGGTTGACCTTTTGCTGGTCATTGGCACATCGCTCAAAGTCTCCCCTGTGTCTGAGACTTTGTGTGCGTTTGAATTGTGTAGCGTTGTTCTTCCTGGCTAATCTACTATGACATAGCTCACTTGCCACATTCCGTGCCGCAGGTCAGTGAACTAGAGCAATCCTTCATTGCGAGGAGAACCCACACACAGTCCCAGATCCTCATCAACAAGACCCCAATCAAGCACATCAACCCTGATGTACGACCTGTGTTTCTATCGTCAGAGAACTTGACGCGAGAAGACATCCATTTTTAGATTGTTCTTCTGGGTGACGCTGATGAAATTGTACACTATTTATGCGAGCGGCTGGGATGGGATCTTCCGCCACTTCCCAGTCTCAAAGGTGAATTGACACGGACACGGACAAACGGAAAGAGAGGGTCTAGCGAAATGTTTGGCAGAATTGAGCCTACGAGAGTCATGGGAAGGTAAACACAATTCTGCCGGGCAACTTAGCAACGATGCTAACCTTTTGGCAGCCATGTTTGGTTGTTCAATGGGGCAGAAGGTGGTAAATGGGTCGAAGATATCAAAGAGAGATATAGCAACAACACAGATGGAGTCTCTAGCCGGTCAACGAGCCAACAAGAGCTCCGGGCAACAAAGAAAGCGCGGGTCCATTGATAGCTAGAATTTTCTTTGGGAGGAGCGGATGATCGTACGATCTTTACATCCCGTAACATATCGTACTGGTCACCTTACAATATTACGTGGATGAATTCATTTCTCGCATGCTCTATTGGCTTGTAACGCTTAGAAAGATGAGGCTTTCCGTAGTCGAGCTTCGGGGCGTTTACTCTAGTGTATTCATGAGCATTTTAACATTTGAGAGGTTACAGCGGTTTGCAAAGCTATGCGGAAATTTTGAAAATCGGCCTCCCAGAGATCACCTGATCAGGACCCCAGGACTGCTATTGCTGCATGTGACCGTGTTCGAATGTGCATGCACCCATCCATCATGCTGCCATCGACATCTACTGGAAACCCAGATC
>JBBPUG010001001.1:0-13058 GCA_038094535.1 Tubosaeta aff. alveolata | reverse complement strand
CCCACATGCATTATTCATTATGCATTTTCATTGTAGTTTTGGTGCGCCCAACGGCGGGCTGGAGAAAATCGATGCAGTACCAAATATATGCATTACGACCGTATGCACTATGACCTTTTCAACTGTACATATACGTACTAAATGTCTAGCGTGTACGAGGACAGAATGTACTTAGTCTTTATAAATATCTGAACTTCGCGTAGTGCGCCCTCCGCGTGTCGTGTGGTGGGTGATACTCGGGGTGCGCGATGGTGGGTGTGCCACTGCGCTACCCTGCCTTCCTCGTCGTCTTGTGGTGGTAGGCGTGCCGGATGCCATTGCGCCCCCGTCGTCTTGGTTGGTGGTAGGAGCGCCGTTGCGGTCCCCTCGCCTTCCCCGTCGTGTTGTGGGTGATGAGCGCACCATGGGCCGTTGTGTCCCCTGCCGGTCGTCTTGGCACGACACGCCAGTGCAGCCCCTGGGTGCACAATTGCGCTCCTGTACCCCCGATGAGGCTCCGTAGGGGCGCGGGAAACGGGCGGGAGGATTGCCGAGGTCAGGTGAGTTATCTGTCATGTGACTCGGACAACTCGGACACGCGACCCGTACAACACTACCACTACGAGGTCGCATGGATCCGAGGCCGAGTGACTCCGTTTTGATTCCCGGTCCGACAAAGCCTTGGACAGGACGTACAAGATGAGATTTGTTGTGTCGAACCGCCAAATCTATCAGAGAAAACACTCGTCCTGTTTCTCCGCAGTGTGCGTAATCTCTCGAAAAAATCTGTGGTACATGCCGATGGATAGCCGATCAGCGAATCATGACGACGTAACGTGCCCTGTGACTGGATCAAGCAGCGCGCTCAGTTCATCAGAAAGCGAGAGCCAAACAGATAATCCAATTTCGAAAAGACCGAGTAGCCGTCTGGACTCTCAGTGACGTCGTTGCGCAAGTCGCTGATGATGTTTTCTGGGACCGAGGCTCAAAGTGCTGGATGTTACCCGACGCGTTTTTATACTTGGCTTGGCTGGAGGTAGGGATCGTATCGTAAAAATCACAATGTCATTGATAGCGTGTCATATCTTCGTTTGTATCAAGGAACGCACCTGGGGGGACGATGGAGCCAGACGCAAAGCCACAGGTGACGTCTCATCGCTGAGCTGGTACTAGATCCGCCTCATCCTCGTCTTCGTCCACATCGACCCCGTTTTCGTTGATCTCTGCGTTTGGCACGTCGCCAAGAGATTCGCGCTGACATTAGATTTGATTTACACGAGGACGAAGACACGACGAATATGGGATGATGCTCACCTGGTACACAGCGGTCCAATACCCACACCAATACATGGCACTCAACGCATTATTGAATGCCTCGTCGCGACTCACCATAGTCATTGAGGAAGGGGGCACGAAGAAAGGGGCAGTCGCAGTTGGGGGAGGGTTGAGAGTGGCGCCATCAGATGGCATGGAAAGCGAGGGATCGTGGGTCGGAATATATGTGTCAAAGTCAAGGGGGGCAGTGTCAGGTTCGAGTGTACCATCATCCTCTTGCTCTCGAGGCAGGGCGACGTTAGTTTTCTTCGGTGCGGTGAAGGGTTTATTATACCATCTAAGAGTGACCGAGTGAGTTGAAGGCGGTAGGAAGGAAATAGAACGCACAACGGTGACTTTTTGACAGTTTCTGTTTTCCATGATTTCGACACGCCATGATAGGCCTTCCAAGAGGGGGTGAACATACACACGAGGAGAGGGAGAAAACACGGTACCTCGTATTCCGCCTCTGCAGAGTTCCATGCGTCGATGAGGGCCGAGTCATCCCAGATCTCTTCATATGTGAGCTCTCTGCTTTCTTCCACTTCCTCTTCGGCGTAGCTTCCTTCCACGACCTCGTCGTATTCCTCCTCTTCTTCCTCGAGGTCGACCATCCCCTCGACTGACCCAACGCTCGGCGCCGCCTCTTGTTCATCATAGATCATGCTAGTGGTGGCGCTCCCCGGGTCATCCCAGTGCTGGACGAGAGTTTTCTGTCGGGTGGGGTGTGGGTTGCGGTGGTTTCGTTTGCGTTTCTTCACTGGCGGTCGTGCAGTATCCGAAGGGGCCAGCGGTGGAGGGGCTGCAGGTTCATCGAGGTCGTATTGAATGAGCGCACGCATGTTGAGTGGTCTAATTAGAACGACATGCAAATAAACCTTTTTGCAATGTGTATTAACAATCTTACTCTCACAGTAGCAATCAAGTGCCCACACTAGAATTTGAACTCGTACCACCAGGGGGAAGCGCAACAGGTACGTCCACCACCAAGGCGAGAACGCCCATCACCACAACGGCGGCACGCAACGGCGTGTGCGATGCAATGGTCACGCCAACTCGGAGGGTGTGCAACTGCCCACTGCCGCCAAACCGGCGACGATGGCCAGGGGGCGCAGTGACGGCCTAACGACGAGGACAAGGGGCGCCGCGCCACCACCACCATGAGGGGGAGGCGCAACGGCGCACCCAGCATCACAGCGCCGATGATGACATCGGTGAGGGGCCAGCGGCGCGCCACCATAGGGGGGAGGAGGGCTCGGAGAGTGCTCGGTAATGGCGCACCCACGATCGCTACGACAGTAGGTGACAAGGAATTACCGTAGGGGCTGACTGACAGACTACAGATATCACCAAGGTTAATCTCATCTATCGTTGATCTTAGCCACCAATAATTTGAATCACCATTCCTCCTCGACATGTAGCATATCTAGTCCCTTTATCATAGCTCACCTGTGCGAGATAGCCGTGTACCTGAGCTATTATTTGGAGTGTATGCCGTCTCAGTGATGCAACTTAGAAGCCTCCGTGCTCGAATTTACAGCAGCCTCGAGTATAGCATTTGGAATGGGTGCTGTTCCATGCGCGAACAAAGGTGAACGTACGACAGTGGACGGCGCTATGATTTTACAAAGCAATCTCGACGTCCAGCCTGGCCAGGTATGAATACACGTCCGGTGACATCCGATACTTGAGAATCCCGGCAAACACCATCAAAGACCGCGATTTTTTGCGTAGCGACGTCAAAGTCTAATGGGACGGGTAAGTAGACAGAAGATCGAGGAGAAACAATACTCACTAGTTGTCGTGTGGCTTCGGAGACGGCAGATGCCTTGACGGATTGGTGCACTGCTGCCAGCGAATCCATCGTGAGCGGCAAGTAAATCTGCAAATTACGCTGGAGCGCGTCGTGAAGCTCCTTGAATTCCTCTGCTTTGCGCGTGATTTTGGCAACGTCCCCATCCAAAGGAATGAGGTCGGTCGACTCCATGATCTAGCACAGGTTTGGCAATATGACAAGAGGAAAAAGAAGCTCACACACCTCGAGCGTAACGTCCGGTCTCCCGGCGTTCTTTGCATTCATGGCTTCCCTCACTCTCAGAAGCTTGATGGCCGCATCTCTGTCCTTCCCCACCCCCCTGTTCATTCGCTCATAGTGCCGCAAAATTTCGACTGCCGTCTTTTCTACCACTCTTCCCTTTTCGTTTTCGCCTCCTGTTGTTGGTAACGAGAGGGTGTTCCCAAGTGCTTGCGCGAGGCATGCAATGACGGTGGCGTAGTCGCCCGCGAGGTTGTACAACTTGATCGCTTCGGGAATCCGGTCGTTTGCCTCTGACTCGCGCGCCGCTCGAACAAGAATCTGTTCGTTGTATTGCGCCTTGTTTTGTAGTTGGAGCAGCGAAGCGCCTTGTTCGATGACGCCACTCTATCCTTGTGCGTCAGAAAGACGAAACGGCGACGTGTGGCGAGACATACGAATTTCGTGCCGTCGGGTCGAAATCCACCGACGAGCTCCTCCCATGCTGGCCCCGAGTGTGCCAATACGATGATGCGGCGTACGAGTTCCCAGGAATTCTCCAAGTTTTCTTTTCCGACGCCGTTACCCTGGTCTGCGGATAAGCAAACACAGTAGACGTATTGGAGCGCTTCTTTCGCATCCATTTTGACGAACTGGCGGACATAGCGCCACATGAGTGTGGATAAGCTAAGGGCGGGGGGACTGAGAGGTGACAGGGTCACTGTGACCATCGTTATTGAAGCGTTTCATGTTAGAGTCAATAAAAGGACCTACGAGGGCCAAGCTCAGAAGTCTCTGCGCGAGAGGGAACACGTAGAAGTCCATGGTATGCCAACGCAATCGCAAGATGAACTGCTTCGATCTCGGTCTCGGAACGGTCCCACAATGCAGCAACAGCCTTTGTTGAAAGTAGTTAGTGCATACGATCATCGTTTTGTCGCGAAAACAAACCCTTTCGAATTGCCCACACAGGAGCAGTATACTTGCCCAAATGCCCTGGTTGGCAGCATCAAAATGGCGTTCACCGTAGCTTAATAAAACTTCGGTGAGTCCACGCAGCCCCCCTTCTTCCTCTTCGTCGACCTGCGTTCGCATCAGTTGAACCTGTGCGATATCACAAAATAAAGATTTCAACGCACCATCGCAAGCTGGAGCCACAGCCAATCTTCTGTGGTGGTCGTAACTTGGGGGACCATACGTCTCGACGGCTCCAAACGTCCCATAAGTTTGTAGAGCGCAAGCTTGAATGGATCTGCCGAAGCAGAGTGCAGCATATGCGCATTGTAGATACCCTGTAGATGGTCCCGGTGCGGTTTTGGCAAGCTGTTTGTCCATAAAAATGTTCAGCGTAACGGGTAGGGAATTCCTCAACATACCGTCTGTCGGGCGAGTCGATCCAAGATTTGAAGTGGCTCACGAAGGTGGCTTCCCGGTGGTCGATAGCTGCCTGGCACCGGAGTGCCTCGTCGAGAGCCTCTTGAGCATGACCTGTGCGCACAAGATAATAGAGCTTTGCCCACAGTGGCTGACCGGCCACGAGCTACCAAACGCCAAATGAGGGGAAGAGACCAGAAACGCATGCAACCCACCTCTATCCGATCCTCCCACTCTCCGTTCTTGTAATACCTCATCAATAGGTATGCTCGAATCTTGTTCGCTACGCTTGGATCGCCGCCAAGACATGCCTCCATGGGCCGTGACTGGATTGACCTATCGATGGCATCCCAGTACTGGTCTTCGAGCGCCTCCCTGGATCCTCTGGCAATCTGAGTCCTCAGCGCTGATGCTTCCCGTGAATCTAGGTCCGAGAGATATATGCGCGCGTATTTTCGCTCAAAAAATGGCGCGTTGAGGATGTGAGCACCAGCGTGTTCGACTGGGGGAAGAGCGGGAGGTTCGCCGGTGATTTTCGCAAGCACTTGAAAGTTGAAAATGATTTGGGTCGTAGTCTGAGAAAAACGCGTTGTCAAAGGGTGAAATCCAAACGTTCGGTTTGGCATACCTCCGCATTGAGACTAGCGGCAGCCTGCATGAAGAGATGGATGATTGGGCACGAGGTACCCCGTAATCTAGCTGTATTGAGCTCGCCGACAGCTCGGTCGTACGCCATCATTTTGCTTTGCATTTGCAGCGTCAAGCTCGGACCAGTACTTGCCTGTCGGCCAGATATCAAAGGAAAAACGGTACAGAGCAATATACTACGCACCGCAAGGCTACCCTTTGCATGGAAACTCTTCTTCATCTCAGCCAACGCCTTGTTGTCACTGCCCGCGCGGCCACCGAGTTCCTCAAACACGCGTCTCTTCTTTGCCTCCCAATCCTTCCTGCTGCGATCCTGAAGAAGCCGGTAGAAATCATCCTGCGTCTCCCTCCTTCCTTCCTCGATTGTGGATATCAAATTTTGTTCGTGTGCATGGCGAAGATATCCAGCGACGTCGGTGTCTTGGAGGGGTTGCAATGGGGAAAAGGTCGCGGTGGTGTTCAGATGCGCGATGGAATTGGCCAACGCGGGTGCATCGACGTGTGCCTGTGCTAATAGATAATTACTACGCACGGGCAAATCAGCCAAGAAGATAGATACATGACGAGCAACTCACGCTCTGTCGGTGTCTGTCGGCGCGCCGGGTTGGCGTGAAACGAGCCTTCGAGACTGAGCCTCGATCTGGTCGAGTGTAAGGTTGACCGAAGGAAGATCTGGTCGTGAGAGGTGCGTGTTGAGGGCCCTGGACGAGTTGAGCAGGGAAGACAAGTCAGAAGTGATGTTGGTTGACATCGAGAGAGGTTTGTCATCCCGATTTGGTTTCCTCCACTGACATCTCACTTAAATTTGTATCTGATAATAATGGCGCTCGTACAGGATTGTGTCTCTTTCTCTCATGTTCAGACCATCTCGAAGACCTCGAAGACAGGGCGTATTCGACCCATACGATTCTGCTCGCATCAGACATACCCGCCTTGGCATATGGGATCTCTACGAGGAGAAGGGATCCAACAGCGTCCCTGTACCCATTTCCTCCCGCATGGAAACAGCCTCGCAGGTCCTTCGGGGCCTCCCATACGTATGGAGGATGATTAAAGATATATGCAGCATACGACGCTGCCTGGTCTTAATGTTACTCTATTTCGCTCTCCAGATCGTTGGGTCCTTTATACCCGCGATCTCTCTTTGGTCAGTCTCTGGCGCATGTTCCGCGTGGTACTTGTTAGCATTCTCACGCTTTGCAGGTATTCTGGTCAGCTTCTCCTCCTCGTACGTTCTTCCGTATCCACATCAGCTCGTGTTGGCTGATCTTGTACAGGTAGAAACTGCGGTCGAACGGCATACCGTCGACAAGAACATTCTCCTTCACGTCGCCGCGGGACGCATTATTTGCACAATGGCTCAGCGTCTTGTACAGAATTTCGGGTTCCGTTTATCAGTGCCTCTCAACCTCGCGATCAAACGATTTTACTCTACTCGCACATTTCATGCTGTGGCACGGCTTGATGTCCCAACCTTTGAGGATCCTGCTGCTCAACGTCAACTCGAATCTGCTTCTTCGTGGAGGTACAGCGTAGCCTGGGACACGGTCGAAATGATGTTGAACATCGTAACAACCACCATTCGACTCGTTTCACAATTATCTGTCCTTATCAGCGTATTGCGCCATCAGCGAGATGGGATACTACTTACCGTGCTCGATTTCTCGCTATCCCTCTTCCAATGGTATGGTGGAAGACATCCCATGTTCATGACTTCAGGTACGTTCCATCTTGTGTATTCCGTAGGCCGCCGCTTAATCCATGGCCAGTGTGGGCTGCAACAACGAAAAATGATGACTACATCCGGATGGAGGGCTATAGACGTCTTGTGGATAATCCAAAGTACCGCAAAGAAATAGTCGCTGGTTCACTTGGTGAACACTTGACAAAACGTACGATTGTCGTCGCAATCACAGAACCTTCGATCAATTGATCGACCGATTGCAGTATTCCGCGACGCTGCCGAAAAAGTCGGGGTCTATGCAGCCGACTTCCTAGAAATGAGACGTTTTCACAGCATTTCAGATCGATTGACACCAATCTCGATTCTGAAGGAGGCGATGCAGGAGTTACCCCAGGTTCTTGCCTCATATTTGATTTTCAGGGTAATCATCTGATCGCAGAAACTAGATTGTGTTCGCTCTGAGGGCCGTCCAGTACCCGGCGTCGATACCCATTTCAATGACTTCCCTTACACTCATCAACCAAACCGCCTTCACGTTCAGTACAGGACTCTTTTCATTATTCGGTGAATCGTTCTCTCTTGCAGAGCAGTTTGCGAGCGTACGCAAACTATATGAGATATCCGAAATACAAAATAGAATCGTAGACGGTGATGTACCATTTCCCGAAAACCAGCAGACCCTCCAGCATGGTATATCAATTGAATTTAGGCGAGTATGCATATCACGTACTAACACCCCCGACCTTATACATCATCAGAAACGTATCCTTTCGTTATCCCGGCTCAGAACAATACGCACTCCGTGATGTCTCTTTCAAGATTGAAGCCGGACAGCTTTGTGTCAGATTTTCAGAGTGTGGATGCGTATTGTCGTCTAACAACCTTTCCTTCGAATGCAGGTCATTGTGGGCGTGAACGGTTCAGGCAAGAGCACAATATTAAAGCTAATCGCGCGCATATACGACGTGGCAGAAGGGACGATCTTTATTGATGACAAGGACATCAAAACGCTCAAACTGGCTGATCTTCGCCGTGCCACCTCAGTCTTATTCCAAGATTATACCCACTTCCCGTTATCAGTAAGTTTGTCGGTTACCTTCCTTCCGGAATCTTTGATAAATTGATTCCTATCCAGATCAAAGAAAACATAGCCCTGGGCAACCCCGACATCGCACATGATGGCGAAAGAGTTCGTGAGGCAGCCCGCCTGGGTGGAGCTGAAGACTTCATCGACAGACTTCCAGAGGGGTTCGACACTTACCTCAAATGGCCTGTGAAAGACCATTACTCAGCTCTCCCTGAAGGCACTACTACCCTCTTTGGACGCAAAGTAGACTACAAGGGCGTTCGTGGCGCGGGTGCGATGCGCGAGAATGACGCGACAGCACTAAGTGGGGGACAGATGCAGCGGCTCGCCGTGTACGTGACTCTTGCTAAAAGCCTCATGTATCAGCGTCGTTAACACTACCGATCCTTATTCTATCACACCAGATCGCGGGTATTCATGCGCTCGCTCATTTCTGAAACAGAATCATCAGTTGGGCTCTTGCTCTTTGACGAGCCAAGCGCCGCGCTCGATCCACGCGCAGAACATGGTACGTCATACCGACACCCTCTCTGGGTTCACTCATCGTTGCTTCCATGCACCATAGATCTGTTTGAAAGGTTGCGCACGCTACGGGGAAGCAAGACCATGCTTTTCTCCTCGCACAGGTTCGGCAATTTGACGCGGCATGCAGATCTTATTTTGTACCCATCTCCAGTGCATTTAGTCCGCTGTGGTCTTTGTTGATTCCCTTTTGCCCAGGTACATGGACAACTCCACGATCCTAGAGGCGGGAACACACGAAGCGCTAGTGGGCCAGGATGCGGATTACGCGCGGATTTGGAAGTTACAAGCCGAAGCGTTTTTGTAGAACCGACGAAGTCAACATTGAGACTACTTACAATTGTATGTAATTGATTAAGTAACAGCTAGCGCTCGCTCGAGAGCAACGTGTTAGCTGCGGACTCGCTTTCTTATGACAATGCGTCCAAGGAAGGCCCTTCAAAGGGAGGGCGTATTCGACCCGTACGATGCTGCCCGCATCAAGCATTCCCGTATCGGCGTATGGGACCTCTACGAGGAGAAGGAAAACAACAAAGTCCCCCTGCCCGTTTCCTCGCGTCTGGAGACGGCGTCACAGGTTTTTCGAGCGTCCCCATACGTATGGAGGATGCTCCAAGATATATGCAGCGTGCGACGCTGCTTGGTCTTGATGCTGCTCTACCTCGTTGTCGAGATTGCGTCTTCGCTCATACCCGCACTCTCTCTGTGGTCAGTCGCACTTCTGCGTACATGTGAGGATGTTCACATTGTCTAGGTATTCTGGCCAGCTTCTCCTTCTGGTAAGTTCTTCTCATGTGCATCCCTTCCTGTTGTCCGACGTCACGTAGGTCGAAACTGCAGTCGAGAAGCGGACTGTCGACAAGGATGTCCTCTTTTACATCACCGCAGGGCGTATCGGCTGTGCAATAGCCCAGCGTTTCCTGCAGTACTTTAAGTTTCGCCTCTCAACCCCTCTCAATCTCGCAATCAAACGTATTTACTCTACTCGCATCTTCCACGCCATGGCACGCCTCGATGTTCCGACATTCCAGGATCCTGCTATCCAGCGCCAGCTTGAATCTGCCTGGTCTACATCGACCTCGAAGTCTAGTGTCGCTTGGGAAACCCTCCAGATGATGTTGAATGTCCTCATGACCGTGATTCGTTTGTCTTCGCAGCTAACTGTTCTCATGAGCGTATTGCGCCATCAGCGAGATGGCCCGCTACTGGCTTTTCTCAGTTTTTCGCAATCACTGTTCCAATGGTGGAGTGGAAGGCACGCCATGTCCATGCCTTTAGGTGCGCCCTCTCTCTTGTACTCTGTAACTCTCTCATTCTATCATCAGTGTGGGCCGCGACGACGAAAGATGATAGTTATGTTCGGATGCAAGGCTACAAACATCTCGTAGATAACCCTGTGTACCGCAAAGAAATCGTGGCCGGCTCGCTTGGGGAGCACTTGACGAAACGTACGTCTCGTTGATCATTTGACGGAACCTTCCTTTCGCTGATGGCGTGCAGTATTTCGCCATGTTTCCACCCTTGTCGGGGATAATGCGGCCGACTTTCACGAGATGAGGCGCAATCACATCGTTAGAGATCGACTGACACTCATGTCGATCCTTCGAGAACCTATGCGCGAACTTCCACAAGTTTGTATCTATCTTTGACCGTACAGGGATGGTCACCTGATTGTAGCATTAGATCGTATTCACCCTGAGAGCCGTCCAATCCCCTGCGTCGATACCCATCTCAATCGCTTCTCTCACACTCATCAACCAAACCGCCAACACGTTCAGCATGAGTCTCTTTTCGCTGTTTGGAGAATCCTTTTCGCTTGCGGAGCAGTTTGCGAGCGTACGCAGATTATATGATATATCCAACATTCACAACAGAGTCATAGACGGCAAGGTGCCATTTCCAGAGGACCAGCAGGCACTTCAACACGGAATCTCGATTGAATTTCGGTATACCTGCATGCCTTGACTAATAGCTTGATCTCATGCATCACCAGAAATGTGTCTTTCCGTTATCCTGGCTCAGCACAATACGCATTACGCGATCTCTCTTTCAAAATCGAAGCAGGACAGCTTTGTGTAAGATTCGCTGCATGTGAATGGGTAGCGTCGGTTAACGAGCTTTCCTTTGACAACACAGATCATCGTCGGCGTGAACGGTTCGGGAAAGAGCACAGTATTGAAACTGATCGCGCGGATATATGATGCGACCGAGGGCACGATTCTTATCAACGACAAGGACATCAAAACACTCAAACTGGCTGATTTGCGTCACGCCATGTCGATTTTGTTCCAAGACTACACTCATTTCCCGTTATCAGTAAGCTTCTCGCTTCTGCCTTCTTTCGGGATCTTTCACGTCTTTACTCCTACCCAGATCAGGGAAAACATAGCACTTGGAAACCCCGATCTTGACGTCGACGACGAAAAAATTCGCGAGGCAGCCCGACTTGGCGGGGCTGAACAATTCGTCGACAAACTCCCAGAGGGATTCGACACCTACCTAGACAGACCTGTGAAAGACTACTACTCAGCCCTTCCAGAAGGCACCATGACGCTCTTTGGGCGAAAAGTGGACTACAAAGGTGTTCGTGGCGCGGGTACAATGCGTGAGACAAATGTGACTTCGCTGAGTGGGGGACAGATGCAGCGACTAGCCATGTAGGTGACCCGATTCCTGCTCTACCACGCCCCGTTTACGCTACTCACTAGGTCGCGGATGTTCATGCGCTCGCTCATTTCCGAGATGGAATCGTCCGTTGGTCTTTTGCTCTTTGACGAACCGAGCGCGTCGCTCGATCCTACTGCAGAGCACGGTATGTCGCTCCAATTCCCGTTGGCCCGCCGACCACCTACGTATCATATCCCGCAGATTTATTCGAGAGACTACGTGCGCTTCGGGGAAACAAGACGATGGTTTTCTCCTCTCATAGATTTGGTAACTTGACACGACACGCGGATCTTATCTTGTGCGTACTGTCGCTCAACTATGGCATTGTTCACCCTAACTCTTTCTTAGGTACATGGACAATTCTAGGATTTTAGAGGCAGGCACGCATGACGCATTGTTAGACCGGGATGGTGACTATGCACGGATATGGAAGCTGCAAGCACAGGCCTTTTTGTAGGTTGTTATCAATCTGTCGTACTGGTATACGCACTTTCTACTGCTCTACTTATTTGATACATTGAGTATCATGTATCAATCGAGTCGTTTTCAAGGTATTTCTACAGCAGCACATGGTGCACTGTGGCGTGAAGGAGATCACAGGATATGCGACTGACACCCGTCGCGGTGCTAGGGCACCTTGTCAACCCGTTGTTTAAGATGCATGATGATTCAACAGGCCCTACTATCGTTGCACATGCAATGCAACGCGCTCCCGCAATGCAAATGTTGCAAATCACCACATTCCCCTCATTGTACCTCCTCAAGAAAATTCATAGAGATGGCTTTCTATGTACTTAGTCTAGTGACAAAGAATAGAGCATGGTTTACTTGTGGTTGCGATCACAAATCGAGGATAAGTGAGAGGATCAGATGTGCTCATACATTTTGGTCCCCAGATCCGATAGATCCTGCTTATAAACTCAAGAAGTGACACCTGGGGGTCATAAGCCAGCCCATGAAGGGTACTTATCCTGAGTATAAAGGCATGAGACTCGCTGGATGACATCGTATGTTGGATTCTTCAAGTGAAAGCAAAGAGAGATTGTCACGCAAGCACATAAACGTGACGAAATTCAGTCTCCTCTTCGAATAATTGCCAAATGCAGCAGCTGCCACCACCCTGGGGCAGAATCTTAAATTTCCGACCACTTGCCGTCGCGTGACCCGCGTGTGACGGAATTTTGCATTACACGCGCAAAATGGGGTCCGAGATCGGAAGCTCTCCGTACACTCAACACAATAAGATAAAAATCGGGAAAAATGGGCAGCAGACAGAGAACCACGCATACAATACATATAATTGTACTGAGACGTGTAGCTATCTTTGTTGAAGTGTGAGGATGGATTTACTGAAAATTTTGCACTACTAGTGCATCGATAGTAGGGCTAGCTTAAATTACTTCTCAATATTTATACCTATTTGTCCTTGATTGTTATGGTAATGAGCGTCTGATTTCGTTCATGCTGTTTGCTTTAGGACCATGGTCATCGACTGTGGCCTCAGACCGCTTCCACGCAGGGCCCCAGAGCGCTATTGAAACCCTTGATGTGTTGTTGGTCAGGGTTGATGATGTAGCCTGGCTCTGTCAGTGAGGAGCTAAAAAAATGAAGCTGGAAATGCTGTCACCGACCTCGTCGTGCACGACATGCCTTCTGTGAAGAGAACACAGCTTATTTATGCAACTTTGGGCACAGTGGTTCGGGGGTGATTACCCGTTCCTGTGTCCGAGCAAAGACGCTACAACCAGTCTTCCGCACAATGTTCGGGA
>JBBPUG010001000.1:0-13073 GCA_038094535.1 Tubosaeta aff. alveolata | reverse complement strand
AACCTCTTGCACCTTACCTACCTTCAATGCATGCTTGTTAGAATTGCAGTTTCATGTTCCAGCTTTGTGTTTTCATCATTCCCTGTTTTTTTTGTGTCCACTCTGTGTGTCCATAGTCTTATTTGGCCGGGGGAGATCATCAATGCACTAGAGAATGTGTACAACATAATTCAATCCAATCCTGATGTGCGTTCATCAGGAAATTTGTGAGAGAAAGATAATCCTATATAATGCTCAGATACAAAAGGCAATCCATTATATGACATTATCTATACTTGACAAAGGATTATCATTTGCATCATTCCAAAGCACTATTGCATCCCTGTCCAAGCCACCCGCAAGGTTCCGCTCTGCAAAGCAGAGCCTAGTGTGGAATGATGAGAATACAGTTGTCCAAATCTGCACTCAGTAACATTTCCAAGCTCGAAGGTAAGAAAGAGGCTCAATGTGCATGCACATGAGGCAACGCGTGTTTGGTCATCTCAGGGGTTGTCCTTTTATGTAATTTCACAGTTGCACTGCATTCCGCGTCTTCTCCAAGGCATTCGTCGTTAAAATCACATCCCTGCGGCAACTGTGAGCGAATTGAGCAGATACCATGGCAGCACCGCTGCTCGCGTTTCACAAGGAAATCTTGGAAAAGATTCACGACCCGTCCACGAGCGACTTGCTCATTCTCGCCCGGGGACTCGGGCTACGACGCATGGTATGTACGCTCTTGCAGATTTATGATTCGCCGCAGAACTTGGTGCTTCTTGTAAACGCTACGCCGGAGGAAGAGGTCGCTATGGGTGAGGAGCTCGGTATCATGGGTTGCAGGAAGCCTGGTCTGCGTATCGTGGGGTATGAGATGGGTAAACGGGATAGGTGCGTCCTTTCGTGCGACCGAGAGTATGTGGTGCTGATGGGCGTCAAGACAGGATCTATACAAGAAGGGCGGTCTTATTTCAGTCACGTCTCGGATATTGGTCGTCGACATGTTGCAGTCTGACATCCCCACCGAACTCATCACTGGTATCATTGTCTTGCACGGCGAACGGTAAGTCGTCGCTTGCGTCGGGGCGTGTCATTTTGAATGCGCTCTGTCAGGGTTACCGCGCTTGCATTGGAAGCATTCATCGTTCGGTTGTATCGTGAAAAGAACACGACAGGTTTTCTGAAGGCATTCTCCGACCAGCCTGAATTCATCACGAGCGGACTGTCACCTCTCAAGAATATCATGAAGGAACTCCAGTTGCGGACGGTCCATATTTATCCTAGGTCAGTCGTCCGAGAGAAGGCAGGGGACTACTGATCTAATCAGGGACATTAGATTTCACCAGTCCATCAAGGATACGCTCGAGTATCGCAAAGCGGACGTCATTGAGTTGTACCAACATTTGACGGAAAACATGACAGTCATTCACCATGCGATTGTACAGTGTATGACTACGACACTTTCCGAGCTGAAGCGTTCAAATACTTCTGTGCGGTCTCGTTCTCGTCATATTTAGGCGACGCTGACTCTATTCTCCAGCTCGACCTGGACGATCTCACAGTCGAAAGCGCTTACTTCAAGTCGTTTGATGCGGTAGTCCGAAGACAGCTTGATCCTGTATGGCACAAGGTAGGACCCAAGACGAAACAGTTGGTTAGCGATCTTTCGACTCTAAGGCGTCTTCTCACGTACGCAGTTCCGTGCCACGAGTCCCGTTCGTCGTTGATCGGGTTTCGACTAGCTACCTGTTGTCCTACGACCCTCTCGCGTTCTACTCATACCTCGAGACACTGATAGCCTCCAATACGACTACCTTTGCGGGCAACGCACGGCAAAATCAATCTCCATGGATGCTTACGGACGCTGCCAACACTATCTTCCAAACCGCAAAGCGACGTTGCTATACCCTTTCAAAGACCAATGCTGATCGCTCGTCAGCTATGGTTGACCTCACAGGTGACGAATACGCATGGGAGGCTTTGGATGACCTAGAAGGACACGGCAAACGCCAACCGACGACGTCCTGGATCCCAGATGGTATGGACCCTGTTCTCGAGGAGCTCCCCAAATGGGATCTACTCGCGGATGTATTGCACGAGATCGAGGAGGAGATGATGAGGCAAGAGTCGCTTTCATTACGTGAGTGTTTGTCTACGCCGGACTCACCGCTATAGCGCCATGACGTCTTTTTAGATGGCCGTGGTTCGAACACTGTGTTGGTGATGACGTCCTCCGCTCAGTCCTCTGCCTTGGTCAGCGAGTTCCTGTCCACGATGGATGTCGATGCGCGGAAGGGAGAACGGGGGAAGAAAATGATGGAAACGAGACTGCGCCGTTACCTGTACTGGAAAGGTCGCCTTGCCAGTCAGAAGGACGGAAAGGGAGGACCAGCGCAGACCGCGAAACAAGGATCTGGTAGTGCCAGTTCCACGGCAACGAGCGAGGCGCTGCAGAAAAAGGACAAGGAGAGAGTTGCGAGGAATGCGAATCGACGAAGGGTCCGCGGTGGCGCGCCATCGTCCACAGCGCCGAGTCAGTCTAAGAAGGATCCTAAGCCGGACGAGGTGATAGTGTTGGACGACAGTGAGGAAATCACGACATTGTAAGATTTCCTGCGTCTTGGTGGTGCTTGTGTCTCAGTCCGAGTCTTTCAGCCTTGCGGCACAGAGTATAGCGATGGATGACCCCCTCGTGCCCCTAGGGGACATGGAATTACTCGAAGGGTTGTTTGCCAGCCACCTCGATGCGGACTTTGACATGCAATACGGCCTACTCCCCCCTCAACAGACAGTGATCGTGCGTGCCTACTCCGATGATACAGATGATCAGGTCCTGGCAGAAATACATCCAAGGTTTATCGTGATGTTCGAGCCTAGCCTCGAATTCGTGCGTCGTGTCGAAGTGTACCGCAACTCAAACCCGGGCTTGGGCGTGAGGGTTTATTTCATGGTGTATCAGCTGAGCTGCGAAGAGCACAAGTATTTGGCTGGACTCAGGCGTGAAAAGGAGTCGTTTGAACGTCTCATCAAGGAGCGTGGGGTGAGTGCGCGCCTGCTCGTGCACGCTACCTGTACTGACTCTGGGCGTGTAGTCGATGCTGCTTCCGATTTATGAGGACAAAAGACTGGGGACGAAAACAGGAGAGCAAATTATCAAGTCGATTAGTTCTCGATTGGCAGGTGGGCGGAAGGAGTTGAGCACGCAGTCATCCCAGGTTTGTCGCCACCCTGCTTGTCGAATACGTTACAACTACATGACTCTGCAGGTGATCGTCGACATGCGTGAGTTCCGATCGACCCTTCCTTCGCTATTGCACGCGTCTGGTCTGTTGGTTATTCCCGCGACTCTCACCGTTGGTGACTACGTGCTTACACCCGACATCTGTATTGAACGGAAGAGTATACCGGACTTGGTCTCAAGTTTCAACAGCGGGCGATTGTAAGTTGGGCCCCTCTTTCTATCTGCACGTTGCATGAACTCTATACTAGGTACACGCAGTGTGAGCTCATGTCAGTGCACTACAAACAGCCCATCCTGCTCATCGAGTTTGAAGAAAACAAGGCGTTCTCGCTCGAAGTGCGTCTTTTCCTGTTTGCGCGTCGACGTGACCCTAGACCTCGTGGTGCCCACAGATCGTCTCGGAGGCTAAAGCGTGTGCCAAGAAGCCTACCAAGTATCAGAAACCGGGCCACAAAGGTGGTCCGTCTTCCGAGTCGGATCGGGCGCCGCCATCGATCCAGTCCAAGCTCGTCCTGCTCACGCTCCACTTTCCCCGCGTACGCATCCTCTGGTCGTCCTCTCCGTATGCGACGACGGACGTCTTCAACGATCTCAAGGCGAACAACCCCGAGCCGGATCCTGGGCGTGCGATCGCGATCGGGGCGGAGGAGGACCCCGAGGTGGGTGCGGGTGTGAACGCGTCTGCGGAAGAGCTGCTGCGGTGTATACCGGGGGTGACGGCCAAGAACGTCAAGTATGTGATGAGCAAGGTGGGGAGCGTGCGTGAGCTGTGCGAGTTGAAAAAGGAGGAGGTGCAGGGTATACTTGGCGTCGAACCTGGTAAGCTTTGTTGGGAGTTTATGCACCGAGGGGAGAGGACGAAACGGACGGATTGACACGCTTGAATACATTGATGCTGTATGTCACACGTCGATATGATGTCCTGTACACAAGTGGCATCAGCCGTTGGCTGAATGGAACCCATGCGTCTTCATCGTAACCTCCCTCACACTCTCCACTGTGAACTATTTTCCTTCACTTCATCAGACGTCCCTACAATCCGCATACAGGACGCAGATGACGCCTCCGCCCTGTATGTACACTTGCTGTATCCCGTCTCACCCCATCTCTCTAGCTTCAAGACTCCCTTCTGGACTGGAACGTCTTCTTCCAAGACGCTTGCGGATATAGTCATGGACTCTGTGAGCCACAGTCACTCTACCTGGCCGCGCCAGACTCGTACTCATGTCGCAGTCCCACCCACCAATCCCGTCAACACCGAGTTGGAAGACCTCTCTGAGTTATTCCGCCTAACACCGGCGGCAAACCAACCATACCTTCGTCACCCTCGTGCAAATGTATTGCCCGTCGCAAGTAAGGCGATGCTCGAGGCTAAGTCCGACGTCGTCGACACACCGTACCGCATGTATGCGAGGAGTGTGGGCAGACATTTACTGCCCTGTTCTCGCTCAAACGTGCGTATTCGGCCCCTCGTCGTGTACCTGTGGCTCATACACCACACCAGGTCACCGACAATCGCACACTGGTGAACATCCTTTTAAGTGCAGGATACCAGGCTGCTCTCAAGAGTTCTATGACGACAGCGATCGCGAGCGACATGAGAGGAGCGCCAAGCGTCATAAGCACCTTTTGGTTCGGTGTCGCATGTGACCTTGTCAGGTTGGCCGCGGAGGGGAAGGGAGCTGATCGCCATGCTAACGCAAATCTCCACGGGAACAATACAGTAATAGCGCAAACTGATTCGTACAAACTGCATGTCGGAAGTTAGCACTATGTATGTGTATAGTCTGGTAACCCCGGGATCACCATTCTCTTCATGGTGGCGGTAACATGGATCAGATTTGCACCATATCCGTCGTTCAAACTCAGTAGGCCAAGTGCTGAGCGCTCAGCACTCGGCCTGTTGAGTTTGAATAGCTCAGGGATATGCAACCCGATACAAACGGTGAGCACATGGTGTGTACTGGCTTGCTGGTGTTTGCAATACAGAACAACATTATCGATCGATTTTCCCTTTCTCGACAACTCTGGAGGATATCGTTTGCCTTGACTCGAACATTCTACGTTCTCCGATTGGGATTTCTAAAATTGCCTCTCCTCTCTCACCTTCTTTGGTTCCCAGTTCATTCCACATACCGTTCTTCATAGGCAGGCCCACTGATGAGAATGATGGCGTGTTTGATGGGAGCGCAAACGTCTGCACGAGGCGCCTGCAAGCTTTGTGAACGTCAATTGAAAATGATATCTTGAGCAAAAGCACTGAATACCTGGGCATTCGTGAGATAGCCTTTGAACAGGCTGTCGCATTCCAAAAACCATGGCTCTGCTTCGCTCGACTTTTGAGGATCGTGTAGTTGTTATCACTGGCCTTGGCTTTGTGAAGACCGCCATCCTCGAATTCGAAACTCTTTCAAAGAGTAACGCTGCGGACATGATCTATTTCTGTTAAAGAGGCACGTGCATGAATGCCCATGCCTCTTCGATTCTGACGCCTTGTGTAATACTTGAACAAGGATGTTTTCCACTGTAGCACGTCTGTGGCCACACAATGGCGAGTACAAAAGGTCATCCGAGAGGCGATACTGACGAGAAGAGGAAGATCAATCCGACCATCTTTGGCCAACAGTCAGCCAAAGGAAGAGACGCATGGAATAGGTGAGGCTGCCGAAGGTGCAGAATTGAAAGAGACGGCTCACGAAGCAGATGAAAGGTCCTTTTCCGGCTCCGTTGAACCTGAGAAACCAATCGAAATCAATTTTCATAATTGGGTCAACTCGGTTGCCTTCTTCGCTGATGGCGAGCACGTCTTGGGCAGTGATAAAGACGGGAAGATACGATGTTGCAGAGTGGAAGATGGGAGTGAGGTGGGGACACCAATGGACGCGGGAGATTCTGTTTGGAGCGTCGCGGTCTCTCGCAACGGAAGATATGTCGTGGCTGGGACAAGGAGCGGCAAAGTGATGGTGTGGGATGCGGAGAGTCGCGAGGAAGTGGCCCTTGACCTCAAAGGTCACCCTACCTGGGTGGGGTCGGTGGATATCTCAGCTGATTCAACAACATTCGCAACTGGATCGCGCGACAAGACTGCTCGCATCTGGTCGCTATCTCATGGCCAACAGCTGCGCGAGCTCGTACACAAGCATGAAGTCCACACGGTCAAGTTTTCACCCGACGGAGGCCTCCTTGCTACAGCGTCCGCCAAGTTGTTCTGGATATCAGAGTCCTCCTGCCAGCTTCGTGTCTACGACAGTCATAATGGGTACCCCCTCATCGACATTCCAGTCGGTTGCTGGTCTTTTACATGGGCCAGCGATAACAAACAGCTCTTTGCCTTGTCTTTCGACGGCAACGTCGCTGTCTCGACGTGTCCTCTGGGGCAACGCTTTCTCAATGGGTCATTCACGGTACCGATGGAACCAGATGCATCTCCTTGTCCAGCAACGGCACATTCATTGCGGTCAGCGCGAGTTCGTCTGTCTCGTTCTGGGACACTTCTACACACATGCAAATTGGACCTGTCCTCCACGGCCTCGATGAAGTTTACTCCCTGGCCATTTCGGCGGATGACGACCTGGCGGTCGGCGGAGGCAACAAAATCACTTTACGGAGTCTGTGCGAAATCCTTCCCTCCCCCTACGTTGATAAACAAGTAAGTGGGTTCGCGTCAAAACCTCGGCGCCTCAAACCGCTTGGTTGAATTCTTCAGAAAAGGCTCGCCATTCGCTTCAAAAGGGCCGAAGCGCGCTTTAAAAGGACCGTAGGGGAACTCCGTGTCCAACTTGCGGATTCTCAACGCACAGCCAAAGAAAAGGAGGATGACTTGAACGAGACCATCCAGTCGCTTCGCGCAGATGTTGCCGCGCAAAGTGGTTTGTTCTTTTGTTCGTATGAACTAGATCTGCCTGATTGATTTTTCGTCGCCCATGTCCACCAGCGGATTTTGAGAACACCGTCAAAGAACTTCATATGCAGCTGACCAACTCCCAGCAAGAAGCCGATAACCTCGCCAAAATTCTTTGCGGCTACCGACAGAAACATCAATGCGAAGCTCTATATGCTGATGGTCATATCATTGACGCTGTAAAGCTTCTTCTTGAAATCACAGCGTCTACCGACGACTTGAAAGTGGATACGATCATAGCGTCTTGGATTTCAGGTGAGGCTTGTCTTTGTGGATAAGAAGAGGGTCTCGATCGCCCTCTCAGGTTTTACGAACCAATGCATCATTGCGCTGGAAAGGATTGGGGACACAGCGTTGGGAGCCGAGAAATTTGACGAAGCGCTCGCTGCATATGCACATGCAGTGTTCCTCCACCCGTCAAGCCCAGACAGTTTATTAACCAAGTGGGCGGGCACAATGTTGTCTCATAGATCAATTGATGAAGTACTGCATCGTGCTCACGAGGTGCGGTTTATGTGAATTCCTGATCATTGACACTGATACTCTTTTGATCAGTTCAAACTTCCGATGTTTATCATTTGCCACGTGATATGTGACGTTATCGAGGGGGATGGTCGCATTATGGAGGCCATTAAGTTGTTCCAGCAGATGCGGAGCGAGCTCGTGTCGGAAACGGGCGTCAATAATGAATGGATGCAGTGGGAGCAAGGTAGGGGCTCGTGGAGCAACGTTGCTGCCACCTATCTGACCATCTAAGATTTTCGACAACGATGCATAGAGAAGTTGGAAAAGCTGGTTGATATTGCACTGGCTTCTCAGAACTACAATGAAGTTGACGAATATCTCTCCACCATATTGTTTCTCGGTCCACTGGACCGTGTAGCCACTCTGATCCGACGGAGCAGAGTGAGAACGATGATGAAGTCCTGGGATGGCGCATTGAAGGATGCCGATGAGGTACGTTCCGTGTCCTTGGGTCACGGATTACACATATGACAGAATGCATAGGTCGTTAAAGCGCTTCCTTCATCTTATCTAGGTTACGAGCAGAGACACGAGGCATTACATGGGGGTAGACGTTATGCGCAAGTCGTTGTGGCATATGATACGATGCTATTGAAACTTGAAGAGTCCTCTGACGAACGAGCGCGTGGTGGGTTGTTTCCGAGATATCATCGGTCATGACGGCTGATATGGGTGGTAGAACTCCGTTCGCAATATGTCGATGCGAGACCCGTGATACGACACGTTATCAACACGACTCTCTCCAATATGCCCCAGGTTCTTATCGACACTACTACAGGGCGTTTACTCAACGAGACAGAACAAGCAGAAGCATTCGAGGCGCTTCCGATCTTTAACGAACTCGTATCCTCCATGACGAGACAAGTAGATAGTGAACGAATTCGAAGGGAGGCGGAAGGGTTCTATCGATACGTGATGTTGTCGCACAGATGGCAACGTGTCGAACCCCGCTACAAGGAGGTCAAAACCACCACGGTGTACAAGCTAAAAATATCCTCCGGAGCTGTCAAGTTACAGACCTTTTGCTCGCTTGTACGTTCTCTCGGGTTCCGGTGGGCTTGGTGTGACACATGTTGCATCGACCAAGAGAACAATGTGGTGTTGCAAGAATCGTTGGTCGCCATGTTCACTTGGTATCGCGGTTCGTCCCTCACCATCGTCTACCTTTTCGATGTCTCGTCGCTGTCGGACATCCCTGGTGGCTTTCAAGAGAGCATCTGGAACACGCGGGCATGGACGTACCAGGAATACGTCGCCGCTGAGACGGTGCAATTCTACACGGAGGACTGGAGACCCTACCTTGGGTTGACATGTTAGAACCACAAGCAATGCTCTGCTATCGTCTCGAAGATGGAACGGGCGTCACAGATCTCTGCGGAGCAGTTAGCTGTACTTCGACCAGGTCTTAGCAGGGTACGCGAGAAGCTGTTCATGGCGGCGCTGCGGCGATCGACGCACATGGAAGACGTTGCCTATTCGCTTCTAGGGATCTTCAATGTGTCCATTCCCGTCATATACGGCGAAGGCACCCGTGCCGTCGGTCGATTCTTGGAACATATTTTGGCAGGATCGCGGGATGTCAGCATTCTAGCTTGGACTGGGATTGCCAATGAGTACAACAGTTGTCTCCTCTTGGATCTGACTGTCTTCAACCCCCTTGTACCTCTTCACATCCCACACATGGAGACGACCGAGCTGGATCTGATGGTGATGGGGCTACGCTCATCCTTATCCTCATCCGACATATCCCTCGCGACGATCTTGTACGATATGCTCAACAAGCTTCCCCTAGCAACCCTCGTCTCTACTCGACTACAACTTCCTTGCATTCTTTTCCAGATCACACAGATTGCCTCATCGGAAGTCGATGGGCAGACGAACCTGCGCATATATCATGCGATGACGACCGTGCTCGGGGACATCGAGATCAGGACGACCAGCAACCTGAGCATGGAGAACGAACACTACCTCGTTTTTCCATGGATCCGTCCGCTGCTCGACCAAGAGTACGCGCGGGGCACGACCGGGCTTGACAAGACGACGTGCGCGCTCCGGTTGGTAGTCCGTCTGAGACAGCGCTTTGGGGCACTCTTGTTCGAGAAGGTGTCGCGGGTATAATATAAGCGCGTCGCATCGGACAGTCTGATCATGGTTCAGATGCGGGAGGTCTCGTTGACGGAATTGATGGACAGTATTGAAACAATCGACGTGCAATAGCATTCCTTGGGGGAAAGAATATGATACCCTGCGCATCGTGCATACACTGCCGTGCATCTCTTGCACGCTACCTCTACTCGGTGCTAGTGAATTGACTTTAGATAACTTTACCGTTTGTACATGCGATGGTCGTCAACGCTCACCTTGCCCACTAAAAGGATCGCTGGAACTCGGTATGCTCGAGACCTGAGACAATCGGCGACAAAGATTCCCCTTCTGTCTATCAGAAACGGGGAGACAACTACGGAACAACCATAGCTCTGCCTGAAAGAAGTTTGGCGTCCAACATATCGAAGTATTCTTCGGAAGCAATGAAGAGGTGATAACACCCGTCATCATCTGCGTGGTACGTCCATTCCGAGATTATATCGGCGGCACCACTCATCTTCAGGGCTCGAGCAATGGCCAACTGGAGGTTACAAAGTCTTGGAGTGGGTCTGTTAGAGAGCTTCTTGCCTTCAGGCCCTTTCCCGAACTGGATTTCATCACCCTCCCTCAAAGCAATGAACCCCGGGGCACGCGCATCAGAGTTACGCGTGAGACTCTGAATCAGCCGAAAGAAGTATTTGACCTGACCAATGGATCAGTCATGACGGCGAGAGGTGTCAGTGAAATTGCGCTTCTCCATCCTCTTCCTTGGCTTCGATCCCCCATTCCAATTCGTACGAGGTACGAGCATTCCACTTCATATTCACGACGTTTCTGATACTATTCAGATGACCCACAGCATCCTCTCTTGCGGCAGCGCCAGCAAAGATGGCTATACACCGTAGGGTATCCGCCTAAACAAATGTTGTGAGGGCGCATTAGTTGCAGGGCTGGTTGAGAGCAAACCTTTGCGAGCACAGAGTTTGGAGCGATGTGGAGTAGATGGGGATCAATCCCGGCCGCATTGAAAGACATAAATTGCACGCCAGTCAACAGGCGGAAATTCCCGTCACGTTTAAATGACTGTTCAATGCGATAAAAACGTGATGGTTTCGAGATGAATTTTTCATACCAATGCCGGGCCCCACCCAATCTTTGTGACTCCGTGATTAGGAAGGGCAACAGTTTAGGCGCGGCGACAAGAAGTTCACCAGCTAGTTTTCCTGACCCTTCAATCAACTTCGTGGTCGCTGTGTTGTAGGATCACCAGAGCGTGAAGTTGTTCCGACATTGTTAGAACGGTTTGACGGAGTCTGTGGTAAAGACGCCGAGAGCGCGTCGTTCGCACGGTATCACGATATGACTCGGATCACTCTGGTCCTCGATGCCTACAGTTCGGCCACCCGCCAAAGTACTCGTATCAGGTGCGACAGGGTTCATCGCTGCGTGGGTCGTGCGAACTTTGCTCGAGAGAGGGTATGTTGTCCGAGGTACCGCACGGTCTGTCGCCAAGGCCGATTTCCTCAAGAAGCTGTTTGCATCGTTCGGTGATCAATTCGAAGTGGTGATCGTGGAAGATATCTCCCAGGTGCACTAGGGCGATCTGATGGCAACACTTGCTTATCGTGATTCAGGTCGGCGCGTTCGACGAGGCGGTCAAAGGAGTGGACGCCGTCGAACACACGGCGTCACCTTTCCATCTCAAAGCGATCAATCCTGATGGTGGGTCGTATTGCACTCACTAAAGCACCTTGTACCTACTGGCTACGAGAACTCATCAAGCCTGCTGTTAGCGGTACGACAGGAATACTACACAGCATCCTCAAGGATGAGTGCGTCCAATCATTCAAGTTATCACTTGGCGTATCCTCATTCTGAATGAAATAGGCCGAGCAGAGTCAGACGCGTTGTGATTACATCTTCTGCAGCAGCCATCATTCATAACGTTTCAGAACCCACCACATTCACAGAGGTGTGCAATGCATGCTCGCTTGTGTCGCATCTCCATCGATCTCTTCTATAGGGTTATTCAAGTGGCAAGACTTTAGTGAGTACCAGAGACTATTAGCGAACGAATCACCGCGTTTTGAAGTGACATTATAATCTAACCTACGTTCTTGTCCAGTCGATGCTGCCAACGATATGCGTCCACCACCGAAGCTATCGACGACGCTCCCCGTTGGCATTCGAGGTGCAGGGAAGACTGCGAAGCACCTCATTTCGTTTGATACCACGAAGGCGGATCGCATCCTTGGGCTGAAGTATCGATCGATCGAGGAGACGACGAGGGATATATTGACCGACTATGAGACACGTGGATGGTAGGGCAAAATGACTTGTGATATCTATCCGGACACTCGCACTCGAAGCTATGCATGGTGACGCCACTCAAAAGTTCCTCCTCAAGTAGTCAATGAACACGGAATGAACGAAGTTTCCCTACCCGGTCTCTCTGGATATGACTTTGTGTCGCCGATCATTTTCCGAGATAGCCTTGGACGCCAGAGGCCGGGAAGGTAGATGAGTAGCCAGATTGACAATGTGAACATCACCGAAGGAGTCATGAACGTGGAGAGAACATGATATGTGACACCAAGGCCAACGGCGAAGCGACACCCGTCGGATTGGTTTCAACTCCTCCAGCGGACGTTCCCTCGGAACCATGCTGATGCCCCGGCGGGCACCAGAGCTTCTGCCGTCGGTTTCAATCTCGGAAGAGATCATCACAGTGACCAGGTTCCGAGACCACCGTCGGATGAAAAGCTCGACAAAATTTTAATAGGGTCCTTTTGCTCAACGGTGTCCGACGAGGACACGCATTCATCCAATTCTCGGATTCCCGTCAGTATTGCGCACTCGGCAGTTGTATACCATACCACCTTCGATCATCGTTGCTCGGTAGAGATTGGGTTGATCCTTGACTCCCAGAACCTGATGTGCTCACTCACCCTTCAGTCGCTGAGCCTCCATGGAGGGGATGATCGGTAGGTTGTGGAACGGGAGAAGGAAGAATTCTTGTTGGTTTCCTTGCCTGATAAGCACATGCCTCATTATCAGAACACCTCGTAATTCAATATTCATGACTGAGATCTTACGTGCCTGGCTCTTCCCATGACATATATTAGTAACGAGTTCCTGATACCCAGTGTACATAAATTGTCAGAACCTTATTTTCTCTCTTCACATTCTTCACCTTATCACATATTCCAGACCGTTCTAGCCATTGACGTCATCATGATATCATACCTCGTGTACTTCTAGACCATGACATCATGCCTCATGTATAACACGTGTATAGTAGTATATAAGTAGTCAGTCGATACTCTGTATCTCTTTCCTCAGTTT
>JBBPUG010000999.1:0-13079 GCA_038094535.1 Tubosaeta aff. alveolata | reverse complement strand
ATTATCGCACTGCATGCTCGAATTCAATATTCAGAAGTTACATGAGCCGAGGTGACTACTGCTCCAAACTTAGGTTTCGGCCACCATATGCATAATGTAGAAGTGCTCGATCAATTTTCGACTTCAAAGAACAATGCGTAGAGCTTATTATGAATCCATACTTGATATTCAAACCTGCAACGATGCTTGCACATAGTTAAACGATGTGGCTGGTCTTTTTGTGAGGGCAGTTTGGTTCTTGGAGTGCCTTGGTGCTTCGGGCATCCTCGGGTTGTATTATGACACGCGACCACGTGCAATCCGAAAAAGCCACTACTCCTCACGGTGAATTGCCAGCAGTGTAGGAAATGATTAATGACCTTCGTAAATGGATGCCATTTTTTAAATATGATCCACGAAAACTGGCCTAGAGCCCTGAATACAAATGTAAAAAGTAAAGCTGATTTGTACAATACTCATAGTGTGAGTAACCTTTGAATTTCACCAGGCCTTGCACAACGCACCTTGTCTGTACCTATTCCGACATCGACTTCCACATGTTCTGCTGATGCCACCGTTCCCCACGGTAATCCGCCCGCAGTGTCAGTGGTGTCAGGCGACCACATGGCACAACAGAGATTTCACACGTTGTACTCGTGCACAAATCGAACTCCCCCAAACCGTATGCAAATGATACTGACTCGCGACTTTTACTGTAACTAGCTCGTTTCCAGCGCGATGAATCGCGTCTATGATCTTATAAAAGACTCTTGATGCTGGTTTCGTCCAGTAACGCCTGTCTGCTCTCGTTCTCATCATCATGCTCTTCGCCACTTATGCCCTCATCTTGGCTGGTTTGCTCCAACCTGCCGTTTTGGCTATTCGTTCCCATAATCGTATTGGTCACGGGGCACACCGTCATACGAGAGTGCACTCTCGCCGGTCCACCCACCGGCGTGACACATCGGCTCCTAGTTCTGACCCAGATGTTCGGTACGACTCTCATTGGACTGGTGCTCTCTGGGATGTAGAACCCGTTCGTCATCAATTTCAACGATTGCACCTTGCTCATATTCATCTTTTGTAGGGCACGTTCACTTCTATTACGGGTACCTTTAATGTCCCCGAAGTCTGGGGTTCACCCGGAGCTGTTGTCTCTGCCTGGGTCGGAATCGACGGTGATGGTGACGGATGTGGACAAGGCCTTCTCCAATCTGGCATTGACTGTGTCGTTGGTAGTGGATCCGTCTGGTGCGGTGGTAAAAGGTTTTAAGCTATGTGTCATTCCCTTGCTAATGCTTTTTGTGAACAGCATGGTATGAGTGGTATCCCGATGGCTCCCATGCGTTTGCTGCTCCCTTCAGGGTTTCTGCCGCCGATACCATCAAGGTCACCATCAACACTGATTCCGTGACATCCGGTATCGTCGTGATCGAGAATTTAACCTCCGGACAGATGGGATCCCAGAATCTCACCTCTACGTATGAAATTTGCCAGCAAAGTGCGGAGTGGATTGTCGAAGATTACGCGTTTGGCACCACTTATGCCCCATTTGCCAACTTTAGTACGATAACCTTTACGGACGCTGAGGCGAAGGGCGGTGATCAGACCTACACGCCTCTTGGCTCCACTATCATCGACATGCAGCAAAATGGTCACATCCTGACCTCGGTTACGACTGACGATTCCACTATCACTATTCGTCATTTATGAAGATTTGATGGACAGTAACTATGTGTTTATTCAAAGTGTTATGGGGTCTGTTACGCTCGTCTGCTCCTTCCCATATTCACATCTACGTCGTTAATTCATTCATGTAGTTTGCGTTCTTCCTGAGTTCCGTTAAACATGTCTCAGACGTATAGAGTTGTATTTCTCTCGATCCGGCGATCGCGCTTGACCACCAGGCCACCCCGAGCGACCCGCTGTGTTGACTCAGCTTGGGGACCGTCTTACATGCCGCTATGGACAACGTGGTGGAACGGACAGCCTTACTCAGGCAATTCTCCACAGCTGTTCAATCAAGGTATAAACTTTGCTGGCCATGTGTGACAGGGTGACAATCCATATTCACGAGCCTCATGTGTTTTAATAGGAACCTTTCATTCACATTATTGTTCAGAACCCTCGCTCGGGTGATAGTTTTGGTGTTTGTATAATGGAAATACGCTCTCCAGACCAGCGTTCCGCTCGCCGTCCGAAATAGAATCCGACCATGAGATTTGCGTGCTCGCTGTCATTTGATGCCGAAGGGTTTCTAGTTTGTATCAACCAACGTCTTGTATATTGTGCTCCTGTCAAGCTACGAAGATGTTTCACCCAGTCACCACTTTTGATTGATACAACTGTGTCGAGGACAACAATCGGCAAGAGAAGTGAGCGATGCGGTCCAAATGAGCAATTGTTTGTGGCATATTACCATCCCGCAAGCCCCTCTTCGACACCATGGCTAGCCCCTCACGAGTCTCCCGGAAAAGAGATGTGCTAGTAGGAAACGAGTAGAACCGTCGCATTTGAACCTATGTGTTGTTCCAGGTGAAGCGATACCTTTCTCTCCCCGGCGGACCCCCAGTACTGAGATCGCGGAGCACATTCTTCCAATGGACCTTCTAAACCTTGCCCCCACATGCAAGTCTCTTCGCGGGCTCCTGATGAACAAGGCGTCCGCGTTCGTCTAGAGGGCTGCTCGGCGTCAAGTTGATGGTCTCCCCTACCGTCCGCCCGACCTGAGCGAACCGGCGTATGCAAATCTTGTTTTCGGTACTCAATGCCACGTGCGTATGAACGTCTCTAGCAGTTCAGAATGCTCTCAGATGTGACACAGGGTTGCGGAAAAGCAGCTCCAAGAGTGCTCTGGACGATGCGACGCATATTGTCCGAGCTTTTGTCTGGAGGGTTGGGTTGATAATAAGAGTGCGCGTCCTACGGGCCCGCCAGGATGAAGCGGGTACGACCACCGTGACTCGCTGTCCGTGATCGTCCGTTGCAAGGAAATAGCCATTGATGACTGTCACTCACCCCATACTATCGGAAGCAAGCGACACTGTGGGCAATCTTCGATGACGCCTGCCACCGAGCCTTTTGACCTTGAAGGAAAATAACTTCACCGTCCTTTCGTGAGATGGAGATCCATTAGCAAGCCAATTGTCAATCATACACTTGCTGCTGGTGTTTGGCACTTGCAGAAGTTCTGCGAGGTTGAAAACCACAGATCATGGGTTGAATAAAGCCGTCACGCGTCCCTGCCAACGCACAGAAACCTTTCCTGGTGAGTACATATGACATGCCTTGTGTGCTCCACGATCTCGGGGTGAGACTGTGGCTGCTGAAGATAACCCGAAAATCAAGCCTCTCGCAATAAGATGGGGACCCGACACAAGCGACTTTGAAGATTGGCAAAAAGACGATAACTATTGAACCGGTTACGTGTCGGAGGTGGGTTAGTTTAGTTGCAGAGCTAGAAGCTGCGGTCAGCAGCATTCCAACTGTGTCCGTTGTTACAATGCTTGGAAACGCAAGTCCGCGGGCACTTCGGCCCGAAAAAATGCACTTACGAAGTTGGAGGCTTAGCGAAAAGTGCAACGTTTCCTTGGAATGGTCTCAGGATGTAAACACCGTGCGCAAAGGTCATATTGGCCGCCAGACTCGAACTCAGCCTTGGTATCAGGCGACCACATGACACAACAGAGACTTCACAGTGACACGTTGTAGGTGCCCGTGCACAAGTCGAACTCCCGTTCCGAACCTTATGCAACACACTTGCTCGCGGCTTTTACTGCAACTAGCTCGTTTCCAGCGCGATGAATCGCGTCGATGATCTTATAAAAACTCTTGATGCTGGTTTCGTCCAATAACGTCTGTCTGCTCTCGTTCTCATCATCATGTTCTTCGCCACTTATGCCATCATCTTGGCCGGTTTGCTCCAACCTGCCGCTCTGGCTATTCGCTCCCATAATCGTATTGCTCATGGGGCACACCGTCATACGGGAGTGCACTCCCGGTCCGTCCACCGGCGTGGCGAATCGACTCCTAGTCCTGGCTCAGACGTGCAGTACGACCCTCATTGGGCTGGCGCTCTCTGGGATGTAGAACCCGTTCGTCATCAATTTTATCGACTGTATCTTGCTCATATTCATCTTGTGTTCCAATAGAGCACGTTCACTTCTATTACGGGGACCTTTAATGTCCCCAAAGTCTGGGGTTCAGACGGAGCAGTTGTCTCTGCCTGGGTCGGAATTAACGGTGATGGTGACGGATGTGGGCGTGGCCTTCTCCAATCTGGCATTGACTGTGGCGTTGATGATCCCGTCCAGTGCAACGGTAAAAGGTTTTAGACTATGTGTCATTCTCTTGCTAATGTTTTTTGTGAATAGCATGGTATGAGTGGTATCCAGATGATTCCTATGAGTTTGATACTCCCATCAAAGTTTCTACCGCCGATACCATCAGAGTCACCATCAAGGCCTATTCCGCGACATCCGGTTTCGCCATGGTCGAGAATTTAACTTCCGGACAGATGGGATCCAAGAATCTCACCTCTATGTATGAAATTTGCCAGCAAAGTGCGGAGTGGATTGTCGAAGATTTCGAGGTTGACACTACTTATGCTCCCTTTGCCAACTTTAGTACGATAACCTTTACGGATGCTGAGGCGAAGGGCGGTAACCAGACCTACACGCCTCTTGGCTCCTCTATCATCGTCATGCAGCAAAATGGTCACAACCTAACCTCGGTTACGACTGGCAATTCCACTGTCACTATTCGTCATCTGTGAAGATATGGACAGTAATTATGCGTTTACTCAAGGTGTTATGGGGTGCTGTTAGCTTCGTCTGCTCCTTCACGTATTCACATCTACGTCATTAATTCATTCACATAATTCGCGTTCTTCCTAAGTTACGCTGCGTAACATGTCCCAGACAGAGAGAGGTGTTTCTTTCATCGATCAGGCCATCGCGCTTGACTACCAGGTACTCAACCTCTGTCACCCGGGCCACCCAGAGCGACCCGCTGTGTTGACTCAGCTTGGAGACCGCCCTGCGTGTCGTTATGGACAACATGAGGCAATGCTCATCCTTCATCAAACTGTAAACTCTGCTGGCGATGTGGGACGGGGTGACAATCCAAATTCACAAGCCGATCTGACTCTCATGTGTTTTAACAGGAAACTTTCATGCACATTTATTGTTCAGAACCCCTCGGGCTCACTCAGGTGATGGTTCTGGCGTTTGTATCAATGGAAACACACACTCCAGACCAGCGTTCCGCTGAATCCGACACCACTTTTGACTGAGTTGAAGAACAGCAATCGGAAAGAGAGTGACGCATGACGCGTGACTGGTTATTGTCCAAATGAGCAATTAGTGACGTGCTGCTATCCTGCAAGCCCTCTTCGACACCATGACTAACCCCTCACGAGCGACCAAGAAACGGCGTCGAGCAAAGTCTCCTGGAAAGGGATGCACTAGTAGGAAACAAGCAGAACTGTCGCAATTGAACCTCGATGTGTTGTTCCAGGTGAAGCGATGTCCTCTTCTTATCGGCGGCCCCTGATAGACACAATGCTACTGAGATTGCGGAGTACATTTCTCCAATGGACCTCCTAAACCTTGCCCGCACATGCAAATCTCTTCGGGGACTCCTGATGAACAAAGCGTCCGCGTTCGTCTGGAGGGCTGCTCGGCGTCAAGTTGACGGTTTGCCCTACTGTCCGTCCGACCTGAGCGAACCGGCGTATGCAAACCTCGTTTTCGGTACTCAATGCCACGTGCGTATAAACGTCTCTAGCAGCTCAGAATGCTCTCAGGTGTGACGCAGGGTTGCGGAAAAGCAGCTCCAAAAGTGCTCTGGACGATGCGACGCAGGTATTGTCCGAGCTGCAAACGTCAAAGGTATGATTCCGTGGATCTTCTGAGAAATTGTGGATTCACCTACGCTGTTAGGCTCTGCCAACTTTCTTCATGCGACAAGATTATTGGGCAGGTCATGGGGAGCGAATCTCTTACAGTAAATACTGGTGTGTGCCTTTGATCCGCAGGGGAACAAACATATTAACCATTTCTAGTGGCATCGGAATGGGTTGACAAGGCCCAGATGGAGTCGCTCTTAGCCGAGCATCGCCAATGTACTGACAAGGGCCAGTTTCTGGACGAGAAGCGGAAGGAGAGGTCCGCAATTTATGAAGTTCGTTCCATTTCTTCCCATTTCACCATGTTCCTCATGGCTCTTAATAGCATGCACACTGTTGCCAAGCCTGGAAAGATAAGAAAGACAAGGAATACAAGAACAATCTCGCAAGCACTCGGATGCATCGAAGATGGGAGTTGGTATTTTTCGTATTTGGGAACCGCACATGTTTTCACATGTCTTTAGAATTTTTGGCAGGCTTGGTAAGCTTGGATATCGCCGAGAAATTCACTATTTTGGAAAGGAGGGTATTCTGGATTCCTACAGCCCCTTCTTTCTGTCACCAGAGCCACTCACCAACCAAGGTCCGCAAGTCTCATCCAATGGACAGTTCTGGTTCCGTTGATTGATGCTGTAGAATGGGATCAGGCATGGCCTGAGTTCCGCCAGATCATGGAAGATTTTCGAACCTACCGGCTGGATGAAACTGTATACGATCCACGTCGACAATTATTGGCCGATGGATACAAGACTTACAGGAAACAATGTAAACGAACTTTTGACCTTCTTCCACATGTGTACGATCTCGGCCATTTCGAACCATTTCAAAATATCATTATGGCCCCCGAATCAGTTAATGTTAGCAGCGAGTCATTCGCGTCCGCCTTTGGACAGCTACCCAGTTTGGTGGATGACTGGAGGCGGAAGCTTGAAGCCGACCTCGCTGGCGTCGTGAGGACGGCTCTTGATTCACCGTCGGGTAGCACTCCTAGGAATCCTGGCCATCCGGACACGGTTCAGGAGAACCTGGACATATTACACCTAGCGTGTGCTCTCTTTTACGTGGAAGATCACTGGGGTGCCTTTTCCTACCCCGACGTGTTCCTAGTGGCTATGTGCGATCGCGTTTCTCCCACTCCGCTCAAGAAAGAAAATTTGCAACGCACTGGATCTATCCGAGACAGATTTGGTATCATGTTTTTGAAAGAAGCCCTGGATATTGTCAGTACATGCGGGCTGGACCCAAATATTGCCACCATGGACGATATGGACCACCTCAATGTCCAGCTCCAGTGTCGGTCCTGTCTACCAGCGGTTAATTCCACGAGTTGGAGAGATGCGGTATGTCTTCCTTCAGCTGAGAAATGTAACTCAACAAGTTAGATGTGGCATGCCAGAGAACACATTCATAAGAAGGCCAAGTCACCCTGGAAGCTTCTCAATCGAGAACCCACCAAGGCTATCGATCAGTCAATCAGGAGAAGCTACGCACGCTGTCTTTTGTGTCAACCAGGCGTAGGGGATGTCTTGCAGGGTTCCATCTTCATTGAACACCTAAACTCCTGGTGAGATTCTTGTTCTGGTGGGCAGTGACTGCCACTAACCATATGAATAAACAGCCACAAAATTAGCAGAAACTGCATCAAAAGAGGGGTACATTACACGCGTGTGGGCGTATGCGATTAGCTTAGTAGTGAATTGGTTTCACGTGACTGTATTCTATGGTGGAGCGTCGTCATCGTCAACTGCTTAACGTTAACCATGGACGACTTTGACTTTGACCGTGCTGCGTCTGCTTTTCCAGACATTTCACTCGATGGCGAAGGCGACATTCCTTCATTCCCAGCCGTATCGGCCCCAGCCCCACCCGCCGCTTTCTCCTTTGACGACTTTGGCAGCCCACCTCGACAGAGCTACACCGAGGTCAAGGTGACCGGCGACGATGAGATTGAAAAGTTTGAGGATCAGTTTCCCGAGCTCGACGTCGGTCGTGTACGTCTCCCAGCACGACTCAGCACGGCCCAAGGGTTACTGATACGTTTTTTTCAGACCGTGTCGTCCCCCCCGCCTGCGCAGCCCACGTTTGGCGCCCCCCCGCCATTTGCACCGCGCCCTCAGCCTTCCGCGTTCTCCTCGACGCCCATTCTGAGCCAACAGATCGAGGAAGAGGAACCCGAGGTGATCAGGTGAGCACGGACAGCTGCACGTCTGCGGAAGCACGCTCAATCCTCCATCACGTGGTAGGCGATGGCGCGAACAGCAAGCAGAGGAAGTCAAGCAGCGAGACGAGGCGAGCAAGGCGAAACGTCAGGCGACCATCTCCAAGGCGGAGGCTGCCATCGACCAATTTTACGAGGAATATGCTGCCAAAAAGGAACGATCGATTCGGGAAAACAAGTGCGTGCTTGCGTTGGTCCTTCTCCCCGAGTTGATCGCTGATGCATGTGGTGATGGTGATAGGGATCAGGAGGCGGATTACGTCGAGAACCTGCAGTCGTCGCTCACCAAGGGGACGACTTGGGAGCGAATATGTAATACCATCGAACTTCAAAACTCGCAAAGCAAAACGATTGCTCGGACGGGCGCCGGGACCACTGACCTCGCTCGATTCAAAGATGTATTGTTAAGGTTGAGACGGGAGGGTGATGCGGCGCCGGGAGCAGCAGGCTACTAGATTATGCGTATCGTCAATACATCATAATGATACCGGAGACCGTGGTCTATCGTCTACTCTACGTGGGGCGAGTCAAAGTTTAGAGGCAGAGCCGGAGAGATGGGCTTCTACCCAGGCAATACATTCCTCGGTCAATTTCTCCTTGACCCCATCGGGCTCGCTGTGCAACTCGTGAAATCCGTTCTTGAGGGCGATGAGCGATAGTTCTCCTTGTGTACGGAAGTAACATACCATGTACGGCGAGAATGTCTTGTCTTGCGCGGACAGTAAGTCATGAAATTTCTCGGTGGCCTTGTATGATGTGAGCTAAAGATGACTTAGTTACGGCTCTACAATTCAACAAGCATCTATAATTACCTGGTCTTCTGTCCCGTGCACAAGTAAAACCTGTTCCAAAGTCAGCATAGAGTGCCAAGCACGGACGGAAAGCACGAACGGGCAACTGTTTTGGCCACTGGGCATAGTCTTTGGCTAGGAGCTTCTCTCCCTGAAAAGCAGTGGGCGTTATACACTCTGAGCTGCCATCAACAAGACACTTACACCCTCCAACATCTCGCTCAACCCTCGAAGGGAACCGGATTGTTTGACGAGCGGGTCTTTCATGTACGCCTCACCGACTGCAGCGTCATGGGACAAGTCCTGTACATCATTCAATCCTATGGAGGACACGACGACACATGATGGCGTACCTTGGCAGCCACCGGGGCAGGAATCAATGCGGAGGGAGCAAAGAGACTCGCTCTTCCGCCAAACCACCGCACGGTTTTGGAAGCGGGTTTTGTCTGTAGGATGAGCGGGCTGGTAGAGATGACCCCAGCAAGGCTCGAAACGCTCTCCTTGGAGGGCGGTGTCTGCGTGCGGGTAGGAAACGCGAGTGCCAACGCGCCTCCCTAGGAACTATGTGTGAATGGACACCCAGAGGAAGAGCGACGGAGGACGCACCATCGAGTGACCGTACAAAAACACGGGCACGCCGGTGAACTGCTGCTTGGTGTACTGAACGGCCCACTCGATGTCCTCGAGCTGCTCCTTCCAGCTGGTCTTGCCGTACGCGCTGTCCTTGCTCTTGTTCTGTTCGTCCTGCGCGGTCCTCCCATAGCCGCGTTGGTCGTAGGCAAAGATGGCAATTCCGCGCGAGGACCAGGTTGGAAAAACGTGTTCATAGCGTGCAATGTGTTCTGCAAATCCATGTACGAACACAACGGCCGCTTTGGCGGGCGTGGAGGGTTGGTAAGTCCGAGTGTAGAACTGGGTCTCTTGGGGACCACCAAGCCAGGATTCGGTGAACGGTGAGTGAGACATCATAGTGGTATGGGACCGAACAAGTGGCTTTAGTCGGCTCACTCGATGGCCCACCTCCTCCACAGACTCAGAAATGGTCGCCAGATGTCGTTCTTCAGAGGCGCATTCAAGACGGCAGAGTCAGAGGTGCTCGAGAAAATCACTGCCGTGCCATTCTATGCACACTCTAAACCTCCTCCGCAAATTCAGTTAAACTGGCTGTGTCTCTTCCTGAACGCTGTTTTCACGTTTGTGCCAGTTCACACTCGTCTGCCGTCGCTCAACCTCCCACAGCGGTGTAGGCGCTGACGTGGCCTGGCGTTGCTGGACACGCCAGGTCCCTGCAGACGAGCAAGGTGCACCTCCAACACAAGAACTTCGACCTGCCAACCAAAGACTCGCCCTCGCATGCCTGCACGTCGGCGTCGGATCGTTTGTCGCCCTATGGCTTTTCAACGCGAGGCGCTCGCACGTTCGAAAGCTCTGGTTGTTCCCCGGATCTGTCCCAGGAAACTATCGACGAGGAACGCTGTTGCCGTCCCTGGACACGATCGTAGTGGAGAACTACTCGCCGTTTAATCCGCGCGTAGAGTTTACGCTGGAACGCAATGCATATCAGTTCACCGGGCACAAGCAAGACGCTCTGCTTCGACTGACACCGTCGGAGAGTCGGCAAGAGACGTTTGTGTTGCTCACGGAAGGCGTGCAGATCGATGGGAAGCCTACTTCTCGGGAGGACGCACTTGAAGAGATTCTGAACCCGTTCCAACAGTCCCTGAACAAGACAAAAGGCCAGGTAAGCCAGGTCTGTTCGTCTTTTGTCCCCGAATTGACTTGGCCAAAGTCGAAGAAAAAGAAGCGACAGTAGCTACTAGTTGGTACAGCTTGTTACTTGTTCCTGCACTATGACGATACCATGTTTGCCTCACATCTTGTACTCGACTGCGCTGACCTCTGTGTCCATTCATCTGCTCTGGCAAAGATCGATTGAGAAGGAAGACCGTGCTCGCTACCATGCCCAAGTGTCCATCTTGGAAGACCTCGCTCAGCAACTTCGCTCTGGCGCGCCCGTCACTGACGAAGAAATAACCAGACTCAAGACTCTCGCTCGCGCGCACGGGCAAGGCGAGGGGAAGAAACAGTCTACTGGAGCGATAAGGTGGTCAGAGGTGGTTTGGGGTAGAAAAACGGCGGACGGCGAGCAGAAAACCAAGTGAGGTACGCGATGTCTGCTCCTGGCAGTCATTCAACATTGAGAGCGTTACCAGACATCAAAAGGTATGCATTCGTCAAGACATTGAATCGTAATACAAGAACGCCAAAGTTACACGCGCCAGGCTGCGACGACCACTACACAAGTTATGAAAGAATAAACAAGATCCACTGGCAGGGAAGCCAGGGACGCCATTAGCTGCCTCGCTGTATGGTCCAGTGAGTGAAGCGATCCCGAATGGACCCAACTCGGACATACGGATTTGTGGCGGCTGTTCCCCAATAGTTTCTGCTCCACCTTTCGCGCTTCCTTGTCCTTGTCCTGTTTCACCTTCTCCGCCTTCTCCCTCTCGGTTTTCTCCTTGTCTCGCGCCACTTTCGCAAGCTTCTTCTCCTCTTCCCCCTCCACTTCTTGGCCCTCCGGCTTGTGCACGCCATTGCTCTCCACCTGGCTCCCCTCCTTCTCTCGACTTTCCTTTCCATCGCCGTTCGTCAAGGGCGTAGTTTTCTGCATGTATGTATGAGTTGGGGCAAATGCACTATAGTAATGCAGTTCCTTACCGGATGCGATGGCGGCTGATTGGCGGTCTGCGTCTTCCTGTCGGGGACTTGTGGGTCTCCCATCTTGATCGTCGATGTGCTGCCCAGAGTCTTTCGAGCCGTCTTCAAGTCCGAAGCTTGATCCCCCGATCCCGTGGACATGCCACTCGACAGGGGGTTCAAGCTCTTCTCGAAAAGCTTCGAGACAATCTCCTTGAGGACATCGTCCTCGAGACAAGCGCTCGTCGGGCTCTCGTGACCCATCTCGACTGCCTTGCGTTGAGCATCCTCGCGTGCCTGGAGAACTTTGATTAGTGTGTCCATGCGCATGTAGCGAGCCTCGTCTTGCGTCGGGACTCTAGGACTCTTGCAGAGCTCAACACAAGAAGAAATGAGTCGCTCGCCATCAATGCCGAGGTCGTCGTAGATGGAGACCCTTTCCGCCGGGGGAAGCTCCAGAAATTCGATCTCGCGCAGGGCGAGTTCCTTGATCTTGTCAAAGTGCCAGCGTGTGGCGAGGCGGAGGATCGTCAGCCAGTTGTCCTTGGTTTGTGTGCGATAGCTGTAGTCACTGCCCGATCGCGCATGAGTGAACCGATGTCGATCGCGATCCGCATCAGTAGCGCTCACCTGTTGTACCATACCCACAATAATTGTGCAAAGTCATCTGGCTTGACATCGAGTGTAAAAGGACATGCGTCGGTGCCAGACGGGGGATTGTCTTCCGCAGCGCTCGCAAACAAATCCCGAAAGACTTCTGACTCGCGCTGGAAAAAGGTCTTGTGGACTCTGAACAAGATGCCGCTTGTCTTGAGATAGCCGCCACACTGAATCAGCCGAACGATACGGGCGTTGGATCTAACCTACCAAGAAGGACACACTGCCATCCTCGAGATAGAACTCGGGATGGTGAGTAACTTTGCCAAGGCCGCCTCCCATGAGTGTCTCGCAGCGGGGAAAGGGGGGGGGGAAAGATGGTGGGTATGGAGATGCGGACCCGACTATCTATACGTGGACGAGCGTCTGTTCCCAGAAAGATCTATCTGGGCGACAGGCCACATGTCGGTCTTAGGGGGCGCATCCACTTACAGCCCGCGTGGCGATACTCAACTGGAGATCTTCTCAGGACGTTGCCTTTAGAGATCAGTCTCACAGCAACGTGGGCCCACAGCGCACCTTATCGGAACGAACGCTTGTCTTTCAGCGAAGCCCACATGGAGCTTTTGTTGTGCATACCTGTGCAGCCTGTAGTCGTTTCAGTATCAGAGCAAGCACAGCAAGATGCCATACCGAGTCAAACCCTACTTCCAGGATAAGAACATACGTGATGGATAGATACAGCATTAATAGTCATACTACAAGACTACAAGAATATCATAGGGTCCGACAAGACATCAGCTCATGTCGGAAAACAATGCGGGTTACTCTTCGAGCGCCTTGAACGCCATTCCTCCCTCTATAGGAACCATCTCCACCACGCAAACGT
>JBBPUG010000998.1:0-13114 GCA_038094535.1 Tubosaeta aff. alveolata | reverse complement strand
GTGTGTCAGCACTTATGACTGTTGTCTGGCTTAAGACACAATGTCAAGTCAGCTCTTACTGCACAGCATGGCTGTGACCCTTGACATAACCTAGATGTTAAGTTATAAAGAGAAACAGTAAAGAGAATAAGAGAATAAGAGAAGCATGTGGCTGCAAGGGGAAAGGCGGTAATGATAAGGCACAGCCTTGATAAGGGATGTGGCAGCCAATAGCAATAAGGAATCATATGACTAGGAGTGGTGCATGTGGTGACCATGAGTCAATCATGGTACGAGTCATAATGAGTCATAGATAAGGAATGAGTCATGATGTGTCATAATGTGTCATGACTGGCATGAGGCACGTCATAAGGTTTGCATAGCATATGCCTTGAGGCATGACGTCATAGATAAGAGATAAGGGAATGGATTCCAGACCCAAAGCATGTGATGTGAAGAATTGAAAATGAATACGCGTTAAGGCAATGACCTTGCGGACATCTAACGTATTCTTGATGATGTCTAGAGCATACATGTGCTCTTGTACTAAGACCAGGATATGGTCCCGTAACAATAACAACTCTTGACCTCGTTAAAGCTGATGAAACCAAAATAATTGGGATAGCGTTTCCCATCATCTCCTTCCTGTGATAAGATATACCCAACCATGATGATCAAGGTATTGACTGTGAGGATAATCTCATGTCCAGATTCATAATCCAGGCAATGCAAAGCCAGAGAATGACAGATTATCAGTGTCCTTCAGATGCGAAAACACAAGCTGTTGCTCCTTGCCCCACTCAAAAGGAGTGCCCTTCCATGTCAAATTGACCAACAGATGTTCAATTGTTGCAAAATTTCAAATGAAAATGCAAAGAACACCGCACACACCTAGGAATCTGCATACTTGAGTAAGGTTTTGGCACTTGGGCCAGTTACAGATTTTTTGAACATTGTTCTCATGTGGGATATGACTCTCGAAGGTACACTTGTGTCTGATGATAGTCACATCCAGTGCAGCGAGAACAAACTTTTTAGCAGAGACCGTCACACCAACGTTTTGTAAACACTGATGTTAAAGTGTAACTCCATATATCTTCTGATACTTCCGATGTTTCTGGAATTCCTGTGCTTCTGACACTTCCAGAAGTTTCCTGCACAGCCACTTCCAATAGTCTTGAAGCACTTCTTCTGTGGGAAGACCGGAAACACCTAGTTTTCAATAGTTATTCCATTTACACTAATTTGAACATTCCAGAGTTTTATGCGATCACAACTCCACCCATATTTTTAGCTTTACATTACTTTTCTCTCACCTCAGTTGTGTTTCACACCATGGGCAGTGACTGAGGTGAGACTCCAGCTATTTCTTCATTATAGTTCTAGCTAATGTACTGTAGTACCTGCCCTTTGTAACGCAAAGTGTACTCAAGAGGGCATTCAACTTAACCCAAGAGAGGCGGATGCTCACAAAGAGGTACCATAGCATCTCTCCTAGCAAGCTAAGTGCAAACCAAGGACAGAGGATGAAGGACGATGATGAGGGAGCACACAGGTCTCGAGAATCGCTCAAGGACAGAGAATGAGTATGACAAAGATTGTAGATTTAGAGTGAGGAACTATTGTACAGGTGACCAGGTATATAAGTGTTCCAATTGTGGGAGAATGGAATGCTATAGAATGCTATGGAATAAGGGGAAACATCACCGTCATGAGAGAGACAGCTGCGGAGCTAATTGTCCAATGAGATAGCAAGATAAGACTAGATAAAAAAGGAAAGACTGTGGAGTTGAGTCATCTACCTTGGAAGAGAAATGACTACATGAGGAAGTCATTGGAAAGAGAAAGGTGAGAGGACGAGACAACAGTCAGAGACACTACTCGGAAGAAGGAATAAGTCTGAGGGTCAACGGTTGGAGTTATCACCTGAAGGAAATGTTGATAGCCTCAAGAGAGTCATAATGGACGACAAGAAGAAGTGTTACGATTCTTTTCTTTCTCTTTCTCTTACACACACTCTTCTCTCACCGTTTCCTTTAAGTCTTTCCTCTTCTTGTTGTCAACTATGACTTTCTCTTGAGGCTATCAACACTTCCTTCGGGTGATAACTCTTATCTTTATCTCTCAGGCTTCTTCTTCCCCTGAGTAGCATCATAGACTGTCATCTCGTCCTCATACCTTTCTCTTTCCAATGACTTCCTCGTGTTGTCATTTTCCTTCCAAGATAGATGACTCGACCCTACAGTTCCTTCTTTTAGCTTCTCTTATCTTTGCTCTCTCATTGGACGATTAACTCCGCAGCTGTCTCTCTCATGACAGCGATGATTCCCCTTGTTCCATAACATTCTATAATGTTCCATTCTCCCACGATTGGAACACTTATATACCTGATCGCCTGTACAATAGTTCCTCACTCTAAATCTATGCACCTGGTGCTAGACCCTCTTTGTCCTCGAGTGATTCTCGAGTCTTCTGAGCTCCTCATCACTGTCCTCAAGTCCTAGCAAATGTCCTTCATCCTAGATTCTCAGATCTCTTAGTCCTAAATCCTTCGTCTCTTGTCTATTGTCCTTGCCGTACTCATCCCTTGTCCTCGAGCAATTTTCAAGACCAGTGTGCTCCTTTGTCATCGTCCTCTGTCCTCTGTCTTCTGTTCACACTAAACTTGCTAGGAGAGACACTGTGGTACCTCTTCATGAGCATCCACCTCTCTTGGGTTTAGTCGAACCCTCTCTTGAGTACACTTTGTGTTACTAACGTTCACTCGGGTGCACCTCGCATTACAAAAGATTCAGAGTCTCCCTTAGCCCCTCCTGTTACGGAGCAGGGCCTACCTGACGTGAATATACGAGCGAGTGAGTGGTGCTAAACGAGTAAGACTCAGTCAGCACGATTGTGCGATGGACTATGTATATATTCACCTAAACGAGACGAACTACGAAAACAAGTCAATATGAAAGAAGGTGAACAAATCTATAACAGATACTCACCTCAGTCAGCGCGATCGTGCGATGGACTGAGGATGAGTGTGGTCGAGCATCCGTATATATACGGTGCGTATCATATCGTATCGTAATAATCGCGGCTCGACAAAGGACAAAAAGAACGAGAAAATGTATCTATGATACCAACGGCGATCTCATCAAAACAAAGAGACAAAGACGAAAAGATCGAGAAAAGACAAAGTATCGTATGAAGAGACGAATCCACGGGTCCGTGGCTGCACGCGCGCTTGCTCAAATCCAACACTCCCCCTCAAGCTGCGCGCAGTCCAAGTTCTGCAGCGAAGTGCTTGACCTTCGGTGAGGGGAGCACTTTAGTAAGCGTGTCGGCGACCATGTCGTCGGTGGGGCAGAAAACGAGGCGAAGCTTGCCGTCGTCAATGACCCAGCGGATAAAATGAAAGCACACATCAATGTGCTTGGTGCGGGCGTGATATTGATGGTCCTTTGCGAGTGCAATAGCAGACTGATTGTCGGAGAAAAGCGTGATCGGATTGACGAGCAGGGTGAAGATGTCTGCAATAAATGATCGAAGCCAGAGGGCTTCTTTGGCAGTGTGAGTTGCGGCGACGTACTCACTCTCTGTTGTCGACAAGGACACGATGTCCTGCTTCTTCGAACTCCAGGAGACAGCCCCTCCATCAACCAGGAACACGTAGCCAGATATGGCTTTGCAGTCCTCCCCCATGCTCCCATCGGCGTCCGTATATCCAACCAGTGGGCGAATTTTGCCACCATATGTCAGACGGAGGTCCAACGTTCCAAGGAGGTACCTGTAAACACGACGAACGGTGTCCCAATGAGGGAGGCCTGGGTTTGCGGCAAAACAAGAGATGGTGGTGACGGCGTAGGAGATGTTGGGACGAGTCCCGAGAGCGGCGTACATAAGCGAACTGACTGCCTCGCGGTATGGGATATGTTGCATAGCGGCGTAATCGGCACCAGACAAGGGTGATTGGGATGCACTGAGCCTGAGGTTCGGCTCCATCGGCGTCGAAACAGGCTTGAGTTGATCGAAGTTGAAATGACGGAGGATAGACTTGAAATACGAGCACTGTGATAATGAAATGGTGCGCTCGGCGCGATCGCGTGTGACCTCTATTCCCAGTAACCAGTGTAACTCCCCCAAGTCCGAGATTTTGACGAAGTCTTTGATGCGCGTTTTCAGCGTAACGATGAGGTCGAGTGTTGTAGCTGCAATAGTACAATTGTCGACATGTACAACAATGATGGTCAGTTCATCACCGGAGCGCAAAACGAAAACGGCTTGGTCTACAGGGCACTGCCTGAAACCAATCTTTGTCACCAAGATCTCCACCAATTTTTGATACCATCGTCGCCCGCTCTGCTTCAAGCCGTACAAAGTTTTGCGCAAACAGCACATGTATTTCGGGTGGGCCGGATCGGCATAACCAGGGGGTTGATGCATGTAAATGCGTTCGCTGTCTTCTAATTTGCCGTTGAGATATGCGCCTTTGATGTCGATCTGGTGCAGCTCCATGTTGTGGCGGGCTGCAAAGGCGAGGACAGTGCGGATGGATTTCAGCTTGGCGACAGGTGCGTATGTGTCGAAATAGTCGACACCGGGTACCTGTGAATAGCCTTGTGCTACAAGCCGGGCTTTGTAGCGTACGATGTTTCCTGCAGCGTCCTTTTTAGCATAGAAAACCCACTTCGAACCTATGATATTGGCGCCATGGGGCAGGTCAACAAGCTCCCATGTGCCGGCTTTATTTAATGTAGTGAGTTCCTCCTGTATACCCTGTTCCCATTGCGGCCATTCAGATTGCTGTTTTGCGTCAGCGAGAGTCGATGGTTCAAGTGCTTCTGTGTCGACCATGTGGTCGTACAATTGCAGGACAAGTTCGACATCGTCGTCGTAAGGGATAGCGGTGGCAGCAGGATGTTCAGCAACAGGTGGGACTTGGACTCCTCATGGTATGGGGTCGGCGGACTTGCCGTCGAGAATGTCGCATAAACGTTGACTGGGTTTTCGGTTGCGTTGTGGACGTTCGGCAATAGGCGGGTCAGGAACAGATGGATTGATAATCGGTGATGGTGGGGCAGAGGGTTGAGGCTGTGTGGCTGGCAGGATGATGGCAAGTGGCGGATCGTCCTCATCGTGTAGTGATCCCTCCCCCTCAAGACGTTGCGGGCCATCATAAACATTTCGTTTGACAGTGACAGAGCGCTTTCCAGGCCAGTAAACTCAGTAAGCGTTCTTGGATTGATCATCAATCCCCATCCATTTGACCTTGCTAACCCGTCCACTCAGCTTGTTCACTGAAACTCAAACATAAACGTCCGATCCCCATTCCCTAAGACAGCTCATGTCGGGCTTGCGACCGAAAGCGACTTCGTAGGGAGTACGGCCGTCGAGCGCTTTGGTAGGTGTCCGGTTCTTCAGCCAAACAGCATGGCGAGCAGCCTCGCCCCAGAGGAATTTTGGCAGCCCACCCGAGTGTAGCATAGCATGTACATGCTCCAGAATAGTGCAGTTAAGGTGTTCCGCAATGCCATTGTGCTGCGGCATATCTGGGGCAGTGAAGCACTGTCTGGTGCCTTCTTGCTGTAAATAGCAGACAAAATCTTTACCGCAGTACTCCCCTCCTCGATCAGAATGGAGTAATTTGACTTTGGTGGCAAGCTGGCAGTCAAGCCAGGTGGCAAAGCTTTTGTAGGCAGAAAAAGTCTCACTCTTCTGTTGGAGGGTATACATGTATGTGAGCTGGGAGTGATCGTCGGTGAAAGTAACATAGTAACGCTTGTTGTGCAAAGTAGGGATAGGCGCAGGACCCCAAACGTCTGACCAGATGATGTCGCCAATGTTCACAGAGAGCTCACCCTGCCGTTCCTTTGCAATAGGTTTTCGTGTCGCCTTAGCATATACACATGACTCGCAGAAAGTTCCCAGATCCGATGATGTGTCAAAACGTAAACCGGCGACAAGGTTCTTTTCGGCAAGAGTTCTCGTGGCAGAAGGAGAAATGTGTCCATACAGGCAGTGTAACTCCATAACGGTAACAGTGTGTGGGGTGGTGGCATGAGCAGTGTCGGGTTCACAAATGACACGATAAAGACCTTTTGAGGTTCGAGGGATGTGACTGATCATTTCACCATCGGCCGCCCGGATGGTGCAAAAACCACCGGCAAAAACCGTCTCGAAACCTAGTTCGTCGAGACACCCTATTGATACCAGAGTGTATCCCACCTCCTTCGAGTATAGGACTTCAGTGAGCCGCAAATGTGAAGAGTCATACCCATTCGGGACCTCAATCACCATATCACCCATAGCAGTGGCATTGAAAATCTGCTGGTTCGCATCGGTGAATGGTTTGGGGGGTATGTTTGACAGTGTGTTGAACAGCTCGCGATACGGTGATATGTGACGAGTAGACCCAGAGTCGAAAAGTACGACATATCGGTCTCGTTCTGTCGACGCAGTTGATGCAAAAACATGGTCATCAGGGTAAATGGCATCAGCGGGTAGGCGGACCGTTTCATTGTCAGAGTCTAAGATGTCATCATCTGACAGGTCGTCGTCGGCAGTGACTGAGAACCAGTCGTCCTCGTCAAGATCACTGCTCTCATCTCCAGAGGACTCTGTATCGAGAAGACCAGGGACGGACTCGTCATCAGAGTCATCCATGACACCGAAAACGCCATCTTCATCATCCGTATCGGGTGATTTGACGTGCACAGCACTCTCTTTTTCGGCAGTGGGTTTGGCCTTCTTATCGTCCTCTCGTTTCTGCTGATTCTGCATGTAGTGGAATGGCGATTTATGCTCGGTGGATCCACACACCCAGCAATCGTTTGATTTCTCACCATCGTGCCGACGCCCTTTTGAAAAAGATTTTCCCCCACACCCTCGTCCTTTCCCTTTGCCCTGCACTCCAACCGACATCGCCTCATCGCAATCTTGTTTCTGCCCATCCAACTTCGAACTCCCCCTTGCCTTCTGTTGTTCAGCCTCCTCAATGATAATCGAGATCAAGACGTCCGGTTCGATGGTCTTGGTTGAGCTGTATAGGCGAGCGGCAGCTAGTTGAGCGGATGCGAAATTTGCTAGGGCTGTAGGTAGTGAACGGATAATAGTCGATCGATAGTCCTGTGTGTCGATCGTAACTCCAACGGAGGCGAGTTCTTCCTTCTTCATGTGCAGGGAGTCCAGAAAGTGGCGCACCTCCTGCCCTTTTGGCAGTTGTGATTTGAGAAAACTTGTATGCAAGTTGGTCTGAGCGTACGTCCCTTTCTCAGTGTACTCTTTCGTAATCTCCACCCACATTTTTCCGACAGTCATGAAACTTTGGATGCGAAGCGCTGTTGAGTTGGGGATACACTGCGTCAGCAGATGCTTGGCGAGCGATTCGTCCTTATTCCACTTGGCGAGCACAGCCGTTTCTTTGTCAGAAGGTGACGAAGGAAGGATCGGTCTTGTGGAGTTCTCGTCGAAATGGCTCCAAAGTTCTTTGGCTTCAACAGCAACCTGGAAGCAGAAGACGAAAATCGCCCAGTTGGTCCCTTTGACATCAAGTTTGGGAACGTTGTTGGGTAGCATATCGGTGGTGACAGGAATGGCGGTAGACATATCTGCGAGAGGGTTTCTAATCAATATATTAGATGCTCACGCAGGGCTCATAACCTGACGTGAATATACGAGCGAGTGAGTGGCGCTAAACGAGTAAGACTCAGTCAGTGCAATCGTGCAATGGACTATGTATATATTCACCTAAACGAGACGAACTACAAAAACAAGTCAATATGAAAGAAGGTGAACAAATCTATAACAGATACTCACCTCAGTCAGCGCGATCGTGCGATGGACTGAGGATGAGTGTGGTCGAGCGTCCGTATATATACAGTGCATATCATATCGTATCGTAATAATCATGGCTTGACAAAGGACAAAGAGAACGAGAAAATGTATCTATGATACCAATGGCGATCTCATCAAAACAAAGAGACAAAGATGAAAAGATCAAGAAAAGACAAAGTATCGTACGAAGAGACGAATCCGTGGGTCCGTGGCTGTGTGCATGCTTGCCCAAATCCAACATTCCCCCCCCCACCTCTCCCTTATCATAGTCTCTATCATGCCCTTGGGCAATCATTGGACAACCGATCGTCGTCATCATAGTCACTAGCTCCTCCCTCACAACCATTGGATGATTAATCGACATTCTCCTCGTCACTGCCCCATCGAACGACCAATCGTTGTCATCCAAGCCATAATCATCGTCACAGTCAATGACTCAAGAATCTAGTAACCCTAGATCAACCATTGGACGGCCAATTGTCGTCATCACCAGTCACAGGCCCTCTGGATCTAATCGATCACTTATTGGATGACCGACCGTCGTCATCCTAGTCATTAACCCAGGATCTAGCAGACCTAGATCAGGAAGGATCTCTGAACCTTCATCCACCGTTCACCCCCCTCGTCATTAGCCCCACAGTAACCATGGACGTTGCATACGTCAAACTTGGAAAACTCTCCCCGCTTGAGCGCATGAGATGCGCTAAACTTGGTCTCTGTTTCCATTGCCGCCAGAAAGGCCACAATGCCATCAAGTGCTTAGGCACTAAACCCTCGCCCCCTTGTCCACAGAACCTTAGATCCATCGAAACCCTAGCCAACCTTGACCATGTTCCCGAAACTCCCAAGCCCACTAGTGCTGTAGATGCCTACATTGACAAACTCCACCACAATTCCGGGAAGGACGATGCCTCGCTCCTTCAAACCTTGAAAACTTACCTTGAGAAGCCCAAGCCTGCTTCTGCCCTTGACGCTTACTTTGATAAACTTCATAACCCCGGGACAAATGACGCCACTATCCTTCAAGTCTTGAAAACCCTCTATGAACCTGACAAAGAACCCTCTGATGAAGAAGTCACTGCCCTCGCTGTCCAAGACTTCTTGACAGAAAAGGAACCATCCACACCTTCCCCTTCCTACGTTCTCGTCGGCTTACCCAGTCAAAGAGCCCTCCGTTTACCCATTCATCTCCAAGTTGGTTCAAACATTGTCAAGACTGTTGCTCTCTTAGACTGTGGAGCAACTGGTAACTTCATTGACCCTAGCCTTGTCCCTGCCCTTCGTATGGGAATCAAACATATCCAGAAACCCCTTATGGCCTACAACGCCAATGGTTCTCCCAACAAGAAGGGAGCTATCAAATTCAGGATCCGAGCTAACACTCAAATCTCCTCGTTCAACGACCACCTTGACCTCATGGTTGTCGCCCTCGGCAAGCAACAAATCATCCTAGGAATGCCCTACCATCAATTGGATCCATGGTACGGTAAGTATTAACAAGGAAACTCCATCCCGGGATGCTGTGGTACCTCTCTGTGAGCGTCTGCCCCGGGATGAGATTAACAAGGTAACCCTCTCAACCCAGCTGGCCCAACAAGCGGCCAAACTAGAACATGAAATCCCGACCTGGTGCAAATACTACGAAGACGTATTCTCTGAGAAAACATTCGACACACTCCCGCCCCATTGACCCTATGATCATACTATCGAACTCAAGCCCACCTTTGTCCCTAAAATTGCCAAAGTCTACTTGTTAAACCCCGCCGAAAAGGAGGCCTGCTGCCTCTTTGTTGAAGAACATCTTAAAACTGATCGTATCGTCCCATCAAAGTCCCCACAAGCCTCCCCCTTCTTCTTCGTACCCAAGAAAGATGGTTCTCTTCGTCCCTGTCAGGACTATCATTACCTCAATTCGTTTACCATCCGCAACGTGTATCCCCTTCTGCTCATCTCTGATCTCATCGATGATATGAAGGACTTGACCCTGTTCACAAAGTTCAACATATGATGGGGATACAACAATATTCAAATTTAAGAAGAGGACCAATGGAAAGCGGTGTTCATCACCCTGCTTGGACTTTTTGAACCCCCAGTAATGTTCTTTGGTTTCAACAACGCTCCTCCCACATTCCAAGCTTTCATGAATCATATCTTCGCCGATATGCTAGCGGAATGTTGGTTGAAAATCTACATGAACGACTTAGGCATCCACACCAAAGACGACATAGAACTCCACCACTCTCATACACGCCGAGTCCTGCAACGACTCAGGGAACACCACCTTTCGCTCAAGATCTCCAAATGCTCCTGTGACACCCCCCAGATGGAATACCTCGGCATGATCATCGGTCAAGGACGACTTGAGATGGACCCTGTCAAACTCACTGCTATCAAGGACTGGAAACCCCTAACATCTGTCAAAGGAATCCGCAGTTTCCTCAGGTTTGCCAACTTCTATCGAAAGTTTATTCCCAATTTCTCCAACATTGTCGCCCCCCTTGTCTTGCTTACTCAAAAGAACGAACCCTGGTTATGGACCTCCCTCCAGGAAACTGTGTTCCATTCACTCATCGCCCAATTCTGTTCTGCCCCAGTCCTCGCTCTTCCTGACACGTCCTGTCCTTTCTCCATCATGACCGATGCCTTCCTGATCGCCTCTGGAGCTGTACTCCTCTAAGCCAATGTCAACGGTGACCTCCATCCCTGCGCCTACTTCTCGAAGTCCCCCACTGAACATAACTATGACATCTACAAACGAGAACTCCTAGCCGTCATCCTCGCTCTTGAAGAATGGCGACAATACCTCCTTGGAACTTCACACCCCGTCATGATCATCACCGATCACAAGAACCTCTTCTTTGTCAAAGACCCTCGTAAACTCTCTTGTCATCAAGCCTACCGGTCCCTTTTCCTCCTCGACTTCAACCTCATCTGGAAAGTAACTCCTGGAACCCAGATGGGTCCAGCTGATGCCCTTTCCTGAAAAGACTCCATCGACATCTCCGATGACAACACCAATGCGTCTATCCTCCCAAACCCTGTCATCATTAATGCCCTCGACCTTAAGCTCTTCGACTACGTCCGATCCTTGTCCTCGTCCGATCCACTAGTTCTTCGTGTGCTTAAAGCCATGGAAGAAGCGACACCTTTGTTCCCTCGGTCCTCACTCCAAGATTGGTCATATGATAATGGCCATCTCTTTTACAAAGGTTGTTTATATGTTCCTCCTTCATCCCGATCCATGCTTCTCCACAGTATTCACTCCTCCTCCACCACCGGCCATGCTGGTCAATTCCGCACGAAGGCAATCCTTGAACGTGACTTTTAGTGGCCAGGACTTGGTACTTTTGTCAAGAACTTCGTAGCTGGCTGCACCATATGTCAACAATCCAAGGTCAACACTCATCCTACTGTTGCTCCCTTAAACCTGATCTCATTGTCCTCGTCTTTACCATTTCGACAAATTTCTGTCGATCTTATCACAGATCTTCTATTGTTCTCTGATTTTGATTCCATTATGGTCATGGTTGACCATGGCCTTATGAAGGGGGTAATTTTCATCCCTTGTAACAAAACCATTGATGCGGCAGGAGTAGCCAAACTTTTCTTCAACAATGTTTTCAAACGCTTTGGCCTTTACGACTCCATCATCTCGGATCATGGTCCACAGTTCGTCTCTGTGTTTGCCCTAGAACTCGCTCATCTCCTCCAGTACGACATTTGACTCTCTACTGTATACCACCCCCAGACTGATGGCCAAACCGAACGAACGAACCAAGAACTTGAGATGTACCTTCGAATCTTCTGCACCAACAATCCCTACTCCTGGTTGGAATTCCTCACTACCGCTGAATTCCATCACAATTTCACCCCTCATAGCTCCATGAAATCATCTCCATTCTCCCTCCTCCTTGGCTATGAACTCCGATCATTCCCCGCCCTGGGTAAAACATTCATTCCCACTCTGTCTGACAGGTTGATCGCCCTGTCCAAGGCACGAGAAGAAGCCCTTGCTGCACATGACTCTGCTCACTTGGCGATGACTCGCCACTCCACCCGCTCCTTCTCCCCTTGGAAAGTCGGAGACAAGGTATGGCTGGAAGCCACCAATCTTCAGATCCCTTACCCCTCTAGAAAACTTGCCCCCAAACGACATGGACCTTTCGAGATCTCCCAAGTCATCTCCCCCCTCGTCTATCGTCTCAGACTACCTCCTTCCTGGAAAATCCATGACACATTCCACGCCTCCCTCATATCTCCTTTCAAACAGACAGAAGTACATGGACCTTCCTTTCTCAAACCACCTCCAGATATTATAGATGACGAAGAAGAATTCGAAGTAGAGGCTATCCTATCACACAAAGGCTGCCCTGGCAACTATCAGTACCTGACCATATGGAAAGGGTACTCTCAATCCGAAGCCACCTGGGAACCCGAAGAGAATCTCCATCATGCTCCTAGGATCCTTTCTCCTTATAAACGTTCTCATTCTTTGAAATAATTGCTGAATCCCTTGAGCGGTGTTGTACCTCTTCGTGAGTGTCCTCCTCAATGGTCAAGCTGTTGTTTGTTCCTTCCTCCTCCTACTTTACATCTGCGTTTCGTCGCGTCTTCAACCACGTCTTGTTTTCTTTGTTCTTGTTTCATCCCGCTTATCTCGTTCTCTGTTGTACTTGATTTTTGACTTGTTCTTTACTTCTCCACATTCAGCTCGAATCAGTGAAAGTCTTAGCATGCTGCTGTGCGCCGCTACTGAGTGTTACGGGACCATATCCTGGTCTTAGTACAAGAGCGCACATATGCTCTAGACGTCATCAAGAATACGTTAGATGTCCGCAAGGTCATTGCCTTAACGCGTATTCACTTCCAATTCTTCACATCACATGCTTTGGGTCTGGAATCCATTCCCTTATCTCTTATCTATGACGTCATGCCTCAAGGCATACATTATGCAAACCTTATGATGTGCCTCATGCTAGTCATGACACATTATGACTCCTCATGACTCACTCCTTATCTATGACTCATGCTGACTCGTACCATGGTTGACTCATGGTCACCACATGCATCATTCCTAGTCATATGATCCCTTATTGCTATTGGCTGCCACATCCCTTATCAAGGCTGTGCCTTATTGATACTGCCATTCCCCTTGCAGCCACATGCTTCTCTTATTCTCTTTACTGGTTCTCTTTATAACTTAACGTCTAGGTTATGTCAAGGGTCACAGCCATGCTGTGCAGTAAGAGCTGACTTGACATTGTGTCTTAAGCCAGACAACGGTCATAAGTGCTGACACACTTGGATCTAGATC
>JBBPUG010000997.1:0-13119 GCA_038094535.1 Tubosaeta aff. alveolata | reverse complement strand
CAGCACCTCAACCCACACCCATACCCATGAATATACCCATACCCATGCCATGGGTATGGGTATTCCCACGGGTATCCATGGGTGTCACATGGGTCGCCCAACCCATGGGTGAACCCATCACCACAACGCCGATGACAAGGGCAACGTTGCGGAACTGCGCACCTGCGCCACCACCACCATCACTGTGTGGACGACAAGGGTGAGGCACACCCACCACCACAATGCTGATGGGGGTGACATTGTGAGATGGTGCACCCACTGCCACCACCACCACCATCATCGAGAGGACGACAAGGGCGAAGGTACGCAACAGCACACCTGCCACCACAGTGCCGAGTGATGGAGCAAAACAGTGCACCACCGCCATCACTTCGACGACGACAAGGGTGAGGTATATGCAACGGCGCACCCACCACCACAGCGCCAACAACGAGGGCGATGGTGTGATGTGGCACACCTGCTGCCACCACTGCCATCACTGTGATGACGAAGGCAAGGGTATGCAACGGCACACCCACCAGCCGACGACGAGGGTGCAGTGTGAAACAGCGCACCTGCGCCATCACCACCTTCACTACGATGACGACAAGGGCGAGGGTACACAACAGTGCACCCACCTGCGACATCACGACGACAACGGCGAAGGCGAGGGTACGCAATTGCGCACCCACCACTGCAGCACCGACGACAATGCCTGTCACCACCATGGGACGACACGGAGGGTGAGGACTGCACAACGGTGCACCAACACTCCACTGTGACAACAACGAGAGGGCGAATTGGCACACAACGGCATGCCAGCAGGGGTGGTGCACGACACGCCCACCACTACCGTGATGAAGATGGCAGTGGCAGGGACGATGAAGTTGCGCAACCATGTGCCCACCGCAGCCAGGACAGTGAGGGTGCCATGACCCCCATTGCGATGCTATCACCCATGTCCATTGCACGTCGGGTTGTGGCAGGCACACCAACCACGACGATGGTAGCGCCATGGCGCATCTACCCCCACCATAACGACGAGGAGCAGCACAGGTGGGTGCAGACATGCCACGACAACGGCACGGGCAGGGGGATGGCATTGCGCCTGCCCCCACCATAATGACGAGGATGCGGATGAGGTGGTGAGGATACCATCCCGATGACAATGACAATGACAACAGCGATGAGGGGGCATAACATTGCACCATCACCACAGCGCCAACGATGACAAGGGCAAGGTGGCGCAACGGCGCACCCACCACCACACTACCGGCGATGACAAGGGTGAGGAACAACAATGGGGAGGGCGAGAGGGGCGACGGCCTGCAGTGCTACCCTCCCACCACCACACAATGATGAGCTGGGCGAGGGCTGCACAATGACATGCCATCATATGACAACAACGTGGGTGTTGCAGGGGGTGGATGATGACGAGCGCAAGGGCAGCATGATACCTTGCCCACCATTACCATGCAGTGATGATGGGACCATATATGTCTAGGTCTTATGGTATACCCATGCCATGGGTGTGGGTATGGGTATGGGTATGGGTATGCAATCAACCAACCCACACCCATACCCATGCATACCCATACCCATGACCCATGTGGGTTACCCATACCCATGCAGATGCCTAGTAATGATATGCACATGTTGTGCCAGTGACTGGAGCGCGTAGTATATAAACTGCCGCCCAGTCTCTGGTGCATTCTGGTACCTTACCAGGGGATGCATTCCCCTGTAGTATGTTCTTACTCAAACTAGTGAGTGTTCTTCACTGCCCAAAGATGGTCCATCGCCATCTTCGGGATCATCGTCTGCAGGACCTGTCTTGGGTTCTGCAATGATATGCAGGGAGGCGTTCCTTAATTCACTCAGGGATGAACAATATTCTATCCGTCCATCCTTGCCGATCCAGACTGCTCCCCAGGGTGTGACATCTGGAAAATGATGTTGTGCTACCCGGCCTATATAGCGCTACATAGTTCGGGTAGTGCCACTAGTTCTGTAGCCAAGCCCCCAATTATATAGCACTATATAGTTCTAGTTTTGCTACACATGGCTACTGGAAGTCATGTGCAAACAGCCGTTGAGTGGTCTGGTGTCAAGACCTGTCAAGTGTCAGGCGTAGTGATATGTCCAACACGTAGCTACTGTAGGCAGCATAGTCCTTTCAGTTCATTCTACCCTTTTTGATTTAAATCTTTGTGTGCCAAGAAAAACCTTTTTTGGTGTGCAACACAACACGATACATTGTTTTCGTAGTAGTACTAAATCGTCCCAGCATTGGCTCAGAAATCATCAAATGTGAACTGTTCAGATGACTCTGTTTCTTCAGTCCCCTCTCTTCCGGCCAAAGGCACTCCTGCGTGAGTTCTGGGTAAAACATTAGCATGTGCCGGCAGCTCAGACTCAGGCTTGGAGTGCACTCACCGTCCATTCACCAATAAGTCCTGTAAGAACTTTTTGGTGAGATCAGGTTCCCCTGTATTTTCAGCATGTTCTTCTGACCAGGTCTTCCATGCAGTGAGCTGCTTTAAATGGTGCGCATATACTGCCTTGTAAGATTTTCCTTCAAACTGTATTTGTGTCCATTTGCCAGTGCCCCACTCATCGATTGCGCACTCAATCTGTAATAGAAAGCATCAGGACTGTCTCGTGTCAATCGGAACTGCTCACCACCGATAAGACCAATGCAACTGCTGTGAGCGGAAAGGGCATGAAATATTGTGGATGACGGATACCATCGGCTTCCATGCTTGCAAACCAAGTATCGTTGACTAGCTTGCTAATTATGGTGTTCCGGTACATGGAATTGACAATCGACCGGTCGCTTGAATTCTAGTAATTATCAGGCTTGGCCATCAGTTGTATTTACGAGGTTGTGATTGAGCACTTGCCTTAAAAATGAATGAATTTTTGGCTTTTAGCATTGTGACCAACACACGATTGGCATCACAGATCCGATCTGCCTGAGACTCTTGACCACCCTCACTGATTGATGGGTCAGTGAAACCATAAGTTGTCTTCACGTCCCGGCGGGCGTTGGTCTTGATCTGACCTCAGAATTGTGATGCACGGTCTTTCACCTAGTGTACCATCAGACAGTTGTTCGTGACCACCAATGTACTTACCAAGTCCAACTCGTAGCACCCCACAGTGGACATGATCATTCCAGTTTGTGTCTGAGCCTCTTGTAGTGCCTGAACTGCAAGCTGATCGATCGTTCCCATGACATCCGCCCATGGTTCCTCAGACGATAGCTTACACTTGAAAATTGAGTAAGCATGGTTAATTACATACAGACCGTCAGTGCTCAGGTTGCGAGCACTCCATTCACGGTCTGCTTTGCTTCTCTTGCTTGGTTGGTCACCCTTGTCTTCGTTGTCACTGGGGCCATCCCTCTTTGATGACATTGGCTATGACAGTATATAAGCATTTGTTCAATTCTCATTAATGACTTACCTTGCCAGCCTTGGCACTCTGAGGGATGACATGTGTGACAGCCTCACCCTCAAGCACATTTGCACAGGGATTAGTCTCCCTGGCAGGCTGTGTGGTCCGCATCTCTCTCATGCTCTGACCATGCCGCATGGGAGTATTGCTTCGAGAAGAGACAAGTTGGCGGGAAGTGAACTAATGCGGAGCGTGATTAGTATGCCTGTGTGTATGATGAAGACGGACTTAGCTACCATTGCCATGCCATTCCCTTGGGATGAGTTACTTGTCTGCATTCCGTTCCGGCCATCTTGCTCAAGCTCGGTGTTGATCAGCAACTCAGGCTGCAAAGGTGGCTCATCAACTTGGCGCATGCCACCATCAGGCAAACTGAGGCCATAAGAGCCACTGTTCAAATTTGAGGTGGCACGCTGGGTTGACCCATTGTTGGGTACCTGGTATAATCTTTCCGAGTCAGCATCGGTACCTGAAGATCCGCCATCACTGAAATCCGGGCCAAGCAACGAGTTTTCTAGGTTAGTAGGCCAAGTGGTGCCATTGTTGTCCAGGTTCAGTGGGATGGTGAGCTGTGCTCCAGCAGCAGTGACTGGCAGATTGGTATGATTTTGGGGAGTACCTCCCACATGCAAGTTGGGGCGAGCAGGCCTTTGGGTGCAGTGCTCGCCCCTCGTCATCAAGTCAGCCTCTAAAAAATTGATTAGTATTCTGAAGTATTTTGAGCAGCATATGACTCACAGTAGGCTTGAAACCGCTCAGTTGGACGAGAGGAACGGCTTCCTCCACCAAGTTCTTGGATTTGATTAGCTGCAAAGTCTGCTTGGCAAAATGTAGCATCCAAGTAATGATTTGGAGACATTGTTGTAGTCCCAGCTGGACAGAAGTAGCAATGAAACTAAAATTTTGATGGCTGAAGAACTGTACAGGTATTGGTCAGCAATGTTAGAATTAGATGTCTGGTCCACTGGTACTCAAGAGCGACAATCATTTTTTTCTGCTTGACCTATGCCGATTGAACGTTGCCAATTTTGCTGTACTCCCTTCCCAGATCCTCCTGCTGTGCGCCGGCACCAGGCCCAAGCCCCAAAATGTCAGCAAGCATAGGACCTTTACCTGCAAACAATTCTGTCAACAAGGCCAGCAAGCCACTTGGAAGGAAACAGTAGGACTAACCTTGTGACAACCACAGAGAGCGGGCAACTTGTTCCGGGCACAGAGCCCGAGTTTTCCATGGACGAGGACAACAGACCCACTGGCTTTGATGTGGACAGCCCACACAACACTATGGCAGAACCTACACCTGAGCCTGCCATATCTGATGAATGGCATGGGGAGCAATGGCGCACGCCATTTCCAGGGGAGTATGCTGCTGGTGCAATGCTCGGATCTGCAAAGACTTCTTTTGAGGTCAGACGTGATGAGCTGATTGCCCAGAACAAAGATATATGGGCACCATTTGCAAACAAAGACAAATGGCATCTCGGCAAGTGGTTGATGAAGAATGTAGGACAGAATCAAATGGAGGAGTTCCTAAAATTAAACTTAGTAAGTGCGCACTTTCATATCATGAAAAGTTACCCACAGTCATTTCCACCATGTTTAGATTCGATCGGGCGCCTCACCTTCATTTCAGAAGAAGTCAGACCTGCTAGACGCTGTTGATCAGTTGCCTGCAGGCATAGAATGGCAGTGCGAGAGCATTACACTCAAGGGGGATTGCCCCAATGAAGACGGCCAGTGTTTGACTGAGGACGTTGAGCTGTGGTACCATGACCCTGTGGAGTGCGTGCGAGAGCTCCTTGGCAACCCCATGTTTCAAGAACAGATGTGCTATGCGCCTGAAAGATTGCACACTAATGAGACGGGCAGTGAGTGAATCATTAATGAGACTTGGACAGGTGATTGGTGGTGGAACATACAAGTGTGTTTAACCACTTCTGCGATCGCTATCTTTAATGACACAGAATACAAAGTCCCGTTTGCTGCGTGGTGCAACTGTCGCACCTATCATACTGTCATCAGATAAAACTCAGCTCTCTAACTTCCGTGGTGACAATGCAGCATGGCCTGTTTATCTTACCTTGGGCAATCTCTCCAAAGATCTCTGCAGGCGTGCATCTGCACATGGTACGATACTGCTGGGCTATCTTCCCATTGCCCAGCTCGATGGATTTTCTGAAAAGACGAGATCACTAGCAAAATACCGGTTGTTCCATTACTGTATGACACACATGTTGAAGTCCCTGACTAGTGCAGGGACCAATGGTGTCCCCATGGTCTGTGCCGACTCCAACATTCGGCGGGTCTGGCCAATCCTTGCCGCTTATGTGGCCAACTATCCAGAACAGTGCCTTGTGGCATGCTGTATGGAAAACTGTTGCCTGCTTTGCAAAGTCGAGTCCTCGGCACGTGGAGAACACATATGTGGCGCAAAGCGGCAACCCTTCGAAACATTGAACATACAGCGTCAAATGGATGATTTGAACCCACCTGCTGCAGCTAAGCAAGCCTTCAAAGAGCTCGGGCTACGAGCAGTCTATCCTCCTTTCTGGGCATCTCTGCCACACTGCAACATCTTCGAGGCATTCACTCCTGATCTGCTTCATCAACTGCACAAGGGCGTGTTCAAGGATCATCTAGTCAAGTGGTGCATCAATATAATAGGAAGCAATGAGATGGACGCATGGTTCAAGGCCATGACATCGCATCTGGGCCTCCGTCACTTCAAAAATGGAATCTCAGCAGTCTCTCAGTGGACGGGCAAAGAGCACAAAGAGATGGCAAAAGTATTCACCAGGCTAGTTGCGAGTGGGCAAGATGGTCGACTGGTCAAGGTGGTTTGCGCCATTCTCGACTTCGTTTACCTTTCTTCATTGCAATCCCACATGACACGATCTCTGGCAGCCTTGAAGGACGCATTGCAGGTATTTCATGACTACAAAGAAGTTTTCATTGAGCTTGACAGTCAAGAATCCACTCACTTCAATATTCCGAAAATCCACACAATGGAACACTATGTCGACCTGATCCAACAATTCGGTTCTGCAGACGGGTTCAACACAGAATCACCTGAACGCCTACACATTGACTACGCCAAAGATGCTTACCAGGCAACAAACAAGAAAGACTTTATCATTCAAATGACAGTTTGGCTTCGTCGGCAGGAAGCGGTGGATCACCAGTCAACGTTCTTGGAGTGGTCTGCCCATCAGGGCAAACAACCAGCAGGAAGGAATGAAGATGGGTTGAATGAAGACGTTGGAGTGGAGTCGCAAAGATGTGAGACAGAGGGTGATGTGGTTGAGGGCACAGTGATAATGACAGCTGCTGGCATGATGACTCGTCCGCAATCAACGACATACACCATTCAGTGTGAAGTTCCCACCAGCCAACCCCCTCACTTATGCCAAGTACCTGCAAGCAGGATCATCGAAGAGCAACATGCGTCACAATTCCTAGAAACCCTCAAGCTTTACCTGTGCTCACTCAATGTCTCTTTCAACCCATGCCCATTCGACACATTTAACCTCTACACACGACTTATATTCCAGCTCCCCCCAATCCTCAAGGTCAGTGCCTCACACTAAAAATGAAATGACGGAATGCACTATAAAGTCTCCAGGAGCATGTGGATGCCATGTAGATGTAGACTGAGCTAGAGTCCGATAGGGCTTCAGAATGTGAGAACAGCAGATCGATAGCACAAAATACCAACATCATTCCCCCTGCACCAATCAAAGATGGACTGACGCTGAGTGGTAGATTAGTATGGTGATCTGGTTAGATTGGAAAAGAGCACACCTTCGCCTCATTGAGTGGTTCATCACATGTGAGGACTGTGAACATGGGTATGACAACAGATGTTGGATATGGCTCGGAGACAACTTGATTGGATGGTAGGTGACTCCAAGAGGGACGTGGGAATGCGCCTTCAGAGTCTCTGTTCCAAACACCAATGACCACAGGTGGACTTGTCGTAAGTGCAATGGTGATGTTCACGAGGCGTTCACTAGTATACGCACAGGCGACCAGGACATGCTGGCGATTTTCCTAGAGATTATCAGCTCATCAATCAATTGATATGACCCTTTGTGGTACGTACAGAGTCATATATGTGCACACTGTGACAGAGCATGGTGTCTGTAGGTATATCGAGTGAAGGATCACCCACAAACAGAAGATCGCGATAGAATATGAGTTGTGTGCGCAAAACCTGGGCTCGTGTATGATCAAACTCACACCATAATGGAAGAGAATTAGAAGGAACGCACTGCAAATGGGACAGGTATGTCGGATACCTCATCGAGGACCATGTCTAGAATGTCGTCGATGAGGCATTCAGATACATCTGAGCTTGAGTCCGATGAACTGGATTCCACTAGGGTAGCACTTTCATCGTCACTGAGCGGCATCAATGCAACAAAGACTGATCAGCAGCGGCGGTAAGAACAGTTGAGTTGAGAGTGCCAGAGGTAACTCATCAGGAAAATTGTGTGGCAGGGACCATCTTGCCATTTGAAACGACATCCATGCTAGGCAGGCACTATGGGAGCTAGGCGGTGACACTGATCGATAGTTGCTGTGAGGGTGACAACATGGTGTGCGGTAGCATCGCATAGAGTCAGGCGTGCTACATAGGACTATGTAGAAGATGCTATACTATATAGTACTATATGGCGTGAGATTAACTACGTAGCTGCGCCATGCTACAGTAGCACAGACACAGTTCCAGATGGAGGATCTGTACTTCATCAGCAAATTGTCATTTTGGGAACAGTGTTCACACATTATGACAGCATTTAGCTGAGTGACAGCAACATCAGCAAAACAACCCTCAGCTATCCAGCACTGTCTAGAATTGGACAGCTTCCAGCTTCCCACAGCAAGGTACCTAACTGCCTAGTTCTAGTCTAGGTCCCCCTAGAATGTCCCAGACTGTGCCAGACTGCCCCATTCCCCCTAGCTCTCTAGTGTACAGTAGAATCAAGCTTGCAATCATTTAAAAGAATTTATATTCACTTATACACTACCACATGTACATAAGAAAAAAAAGAAAATAAACCTTACTGTATGATGGGCTGCACTGTTGCACCCCCCTTGCCCTCACATTGCATGGTGGTGGTGGTGGGCATGCCGTTGCATTGCCCATACCCCTGCACCTCGTCATGGTTATGGTCATAGTGGTGGTGGCGGCAGGTGCGCCATTGCCCGCGTCCCCCTTGTCCTCGTCACATCGCCGTAGTGGTGGTGGTGGCGGCGGCGAGCACGCCATTGCCCATGTCGTCCTCGTCCTCGTCATGGTCGCCGTAGTGGTAGTGGCGGCGGTGAGTACGCCGTTAGGTTGCCCGTGTCCCCCTTGTCCTCGTCATGGTCCCCATGGTGGTGGTAGAGGACACGCCATTGGGTTGCTCGTACCCCTTCGCCTCCTCGTCGCAGTCACGGTGAGGGTGGTGGGCATGTCGTCGCATTGCCCACACCCCCTTGTCCTCCTCGTGGTGGTGGTGGGCATTGCTCGCGCCCCCCTCGTCTTCATCACAATCGCCATGGTGGTGGTGGTGGCGGCGGGTACGCAGTTGCATTGCTCATGCTCCCCACGTCCTCATTGCGGTCAGCGTTGGTGGTAGGGGGCGTGCCATTGCGTTGCCTGTGCCCCCTCGTCCTCGTTGCGTGGTAGTGGAGGGTGCCACCGTTGCGTTGCCCCCCTCGTGCTCATTGTGGTCGCCGTGGTCACGTCGGTGGGCACTTGCGTTGCCTGCGCCTCCTCGTCCTCCTCGTCGCAGTCGCGGTCGTGGGCACGTGGGCACGCCGTTACGTTGCCCGCGCCTCCTCATCCTCCTCGTTGCGGTTGAGGTGGTGGTGGGCACCGTTGAGTTGCCCACACCCCCTCATCCCCTTCGTCGGGGTCGACGTGGTGGTGGCAGGCACGTCGTTGCGATGCCTCCTTGTCCTCCTCATTGCGGTCGAGGTGGTGGTGGTGGGCACGCCGTCACGCTGTCTACGCCCCCTCGTCCTCTTCGTGGTGATGGGGATGGGCATGCCATTGCGTTGCCCGCACCCCCCTCGTCTTCGTCGTAGTGGTGGAGGTGGCAAGTGCGCTGTCGTGTCACCAGCGCCCAGCTGTGGTAGTGGTGGTGGAGGGCGCGCCGTTGGGTCGCCCGCGCCCCCTCATCGTCGTCGTCGTGGTCGCTGTGGTGGTGGCAAGCACGCTGTTGTGTTGCCCACACCCCCTCGTCCTCTTTGTTGCAACCGTGATGGTGGTGGTGGGCACGCATTGCCTGCGCACCCTCGTCCTCCTCGTCGCGGTCGTGGTGGTGGTGGTGGGCACGCCATTGCATTCCCCGTGCCCCCTCGTCCTCTTCGTTGCGGTCGCAGTGGTGGTGGTGGGCGCACCATCGCTTTGCCTGTGCCTCCTCGTCCCCTTCGTCATGGTCGCGGTGGTGGCGATGGGCACGCCGTTGCATTGCCCCGTCCTCCCTGTCACAGTGGTGGTGGTGGTGATGGTGATGGACAAGATGTCGCGTTCCCCGCACCCACTGTTGTCACAGAGGTAGTGGTGGTGGTGGGTATGCGCACGAAGGGGGATACATGCCTGAGATGGCAGTAGGGTGAGTGTGCACGCGTGAGTGGGTGAATGGGTGTGCTCACCATTGCGCATTGCGCGTGCTCGTTTGGAGCGTGGGTGAGACAGCTGGTGGCGGTGATTGTGCGCAGGATGGGTGCCGGGATGCGACTTGACTGAGCGGGCGGATGGGAAGTAGTGTAGTTAGTAAAAAAAGCAAGGTAAAACATTACCTGCACGTGATCCATTCGTGCAAATTTTCTCTAAGTCTTCGAGCATTAGGAATCTATTACTACATAGTATTAGGTATCTAGCGTAGTTAATATCCGAAGTGCTGTCAAATATTAGCCACGACTGCGCACCACCTTGCTGAGAAATTGCTGAGAATTGCCAAGCCTGACAGCCTGGGACATGCTGTGCCGAGCTGGGCTTCAGCTAGGTTGCCCCGGAGTTCTGGGGCCTCGGCTAAGGGAAAGGGACGGTTTGCTGATGAAGTGACAGCATGCGACAGCCATATGACAGCATCCACATGCCGACAGAGTCACACTGTCAAATGGTTACAGTAGGTACAGCTTGTCACACAGTCACATTACATCACAGCAGCTACATCTGACAGTGTGTACGGTAGTGTACAGTAGTGTGCAGCCCGGACAGAATTAATTAGCATAATATACTAATAAAGTGTAGCAATACATTCCTAATGCCGAGGGACTTAGCAACATTCCAGTCGATCAGGTCACATGACGGCAATGTTGAATCGCTTACTATTCCCTCGCTCGTATTCACCACACCCAACTACCCTGCGCTGTCGCCTACTTGCACTCGCCTCAACGACTCGCCTACCCTCACACAATGACGATGGTCATGCGAGTGTCATGCAGAATGCCAACCCCGACGCAACTGGTGCCCAGTCATTGCCACCACCTGCGCACTTTGGTCGCGCGAGGCGGCGTAACAGGTACGTTGTCATTCACTACCACCACGATGAGGGAAGCGATTGACGCACCATAGCCCACCACTGACCACGACGACAGGCGATGTAGGCACAACGGTGCATGGCTCGCCCACTACCCGCAAGATGACCAAGAGAGCGAGGGGAGTGCAACAGCACCACCACCAACCAAGACGATGTGTGGGGGGGCACAACGGTGCACGGGATGTCTACCACCCACAAGATGGTGAGGACAGTGAGGTGAGTGCGACGGCGCCCCCACCAAGACGACACGGGGGCATGCAACGGTGCACGGCATATCCACCACCCACAAGATGTAACGCTAAGCGTACTCAAGAGAGTGTTTGACTTAACCCAAGAGAGGCGGACGCTCACGAAGAGGTACCACAGCATCTCTCTTAGCAAGCTAAGTACGAAACAACGACTGAGGACAGAGGATGATGACGAGTGAGCACACGGTCTCGAGAATCGCTCGAGGACTGAGAATGAGTATGACGAATATCGTGAACAATGAACTAGGGTTCAAGGTTGAGAGATCCGAGGAGTCTAGGACGAAGGATGTTGACCAAGACTGAGGACAACAACAAGGAACTCAGAGGACTCGAGAATCGCTCAAGGACAAGGAATGAATACGCAGGATGGCGTAGATTCAGTGTAAGGGATAAAAGTACAGGGCGAATGGTATATAAGCATTCCTATTGTGAGAAAATGGAATGTCATAGAATGAGATGGAACAAGGGGATACGTCGCCGTCGTGAGAGAGACAGCTGTGGAGCTAATCATCCAGTCAAAAGAGGTTTACATAAGTAAGTTGACATAAGTGAAGCAAAAGAAAGAAGATGGAATGAGACAACAAAGAAGGGAGAAAAAATTGTAACACAAGACGACAGGGAGGGTGAGGGGAGTGCAACGGCGCCCCCACCACCGACCCAGACGATGCGCGGGGGCCCGCAACGGCGCACGGCACGTCCACCAACAAGACAGCAAGGAGGGCGAGGGGAGCGCAACAGCGCCGCCACCACCAACCCAGACGACGCACAGGGACACACAACGGTGCATGGCATGTCCACCATCCACAAGACGACAAGGAGGGTGAGGGGAGCGCAACAGCGCCCCCACCACCAGCCCAGACGACTCGCAGGGGCTCGCAACGGAACAGTATGCCCACCACCCACAGGACGGCGAGGAGGGCGAGAGGAGCACAACGGCATCCCCACCACCAACCAAGGCGACAAGTGGGGGTGCAACGTTGCACGGCATCCCCACCATCCACAAGATAACGAGGGCAGGGGAGTGCCGTTGCACTCCCCATACCAACCACGAGCACGTCCAGCCACCACGAGGGTGAGGAGCATCCCCACCGTCACCAAAAGGACAACGATGAGGGCGAGGAGGTGCAACAGCGCCACCACCACCACAACGCTGACGACAAGGACAACAGAATGACACGGCGCACCCACTGCCACCACCACCATCACCACGACGACGATGAGAGCGAGGGTACACAACGGGGCACCCACCACTGCGCTGACAACGAGGGGGACAGTGCAAGTGGCACACCTGTGCCACCACTGCCATCACCCCGACGACGACGTGGGCAACGGTACGCAACAGCGCATCCATCACCACAACGCCGATGACGAGGGTGACGGTGGGATGCATCAGCAAAGTTACAATTAATCTGAAATATCTTAGGCCATATTATAGCTCTGAAATATATGAATAGTCTGGAAAAACTGCTGTCAGACAAATTTCTGACAGAAGATCATCAGACAGGCAGTAAATCAGTTTTTAATAAATATCAGTGAGATCAGAAAAATCATGGTAGAATTTCAGCATATTGTCAGTTTCATCAGAAGTGTCAGAAGGTAAGAGTGTTGGTTTATCAGATTAGCATCTCTTACAGGATTGTCAGAAAATAAGACCTTTAGTATATCATATTAGCAGTTCTTACAGTATTTTCAGAAGATAAGATCATCAATATATCATATCAGTAGCTCTTCCAGCAGTGTCAGAGTATCAGAATGTTCAGAGTGTCAGTATGTCAGAAATATCAGGAGATCAGAGTGCTAGTTCATCAGACTAATAGTACTATTAGTATTGTCAGACTATCCAGAAAGTCAGTTATTAAGCAATCCAGGAGTGTCAGAAAATAAGAGTGTCAGTTCAC
>JBBPUG010000996.1:0-13126 GCA_038094535.1 Tubosaeta aff. alveolata | reverse complement strand
GACATGGTGCGCACGCACCGTCGCCTTCGCCCCCCGCCCCGATTGTGACGGTAGTGATGGTGGGCATGCCGCTTGCCCCACCTTGTCGTCGTTGACGCTCTTTGTTATCGACGTTGCGGTGGTGGAGTGCCTTTACGTCCCTCACCGGCCACGCGTCGTCCTAGTGGGCTGTTACCTCACCCGCTCGTCGTCCTTCGGGTGTGCGTACATGTGCGCGGCCGTTGCACTCCCACTCGTCGTCTTGTGGTGGTGTTGCGCCCTACTCGTCGTTCTTGACAGTGTGGCCCCGCCTGTCGTCCTGGTAGATGGAGGACGCGCCGTTGTGCCCCCTCGTCCTCCTAGTCGTCTTGGTGGGTCCCCGCATCGTGGTGGTAGTAGTGGCGTTTGCACCACCCGCGTGTCGTCCTGGTTGAAGGGCATGCCGTTGTACTGCCCCGCCTTCCTCGTCTGGTGGGTGTGTGCGTATCGTTGTGCCTCCCGCGCATCGCCCTGGTGGGTGGTAGGTGCGCCGTTACGTAGTCGCGCCCCTCGCCATGTCGGCTTGCTTTCTCGTCGTCGTCTAGTAATGGTAGCAGGCATGTCATTGCGCCCTCATCGTCGTCGATTGCAGTGGTGGTGGCCGAGCCATTGCGCCACATTCATCGTCGTCGCGTGGTGGTGGTGCGCCGTTGCGCAGCCCTCGCCCGCTTTGCCGTCGTGTGGCAGTACCTCGTCGTCATCTTGCGGGTGGCACGCAAGCCATTACGATGGTGCACATATCGTGTGTGCTACACCCATGTTGCTGCCGTCTTCGTCGCGGAGGTGGTGGGATCGTGTGCCCTCGTTGTCGTCGTGGTGGAGTGGTGGTGCGCCATTGCGCAGTCCTCGCCCTTCGTGTCCTTGCGTGGTGGTGGTAACGAGCGGACAATGGATAGGTTGCGCGCGCGGATGGATGGGACTGGAGTGGGTGAGGGAACGCGAGCACAGTGGCCAGCGCCTTCTCGCCGTATTTTAAAACTCCGACGGGTGGTGCCGATCGTAGCCGAAATCACACTGCGAAATCCATTCTGTGGATTTGGACGTGGATTTGGACTGCTCAATCGAAAATCGAGTCGAAATCACGCCCCAAAACCACTGTCGAAATCCAACATTGAACTTCCCTATTATTGAAGCACTCAGCAATATTGGCACCATCAACATAATGAGATTGCAAAAACCTTAACTCGGAACTGGCATCACCACTGTTATGTGGTTGACGGTCGTGGGCTGAGTATGCCCTCCAGTGCATGATGATTCGACGATGTCTTTTTCCGTTCATGAGAATTTTGTGTCGGTGCACAGACCACTTATTATGTAAGCCCTTTTTGGCAAGAAAATTCCAAGTCCGCAATCTCGCAACCAAACTGACTCCCCACCAGGACGCACACTACCCGCACCATGCAAGACGATGACGAGACAGCATAACAGCGCGCCTCCACCGACCAGGACAGCACAGGGGCGCAACGATGCTTGGTGCTATCACCAGGAAGGCGGGGACTGTGCAACGGTGTGCCCTCCACCGACCAGGACGTCACGAGGGCGCAACGGCACTTGGCGCGATCTCCATTACACAACGAGAGGAGCAACCGTGCACAGCATGCCCATCGCCCACCAGACGACGAGGAAGGCAGGAACCACGCAACGGCGTGCCCTCCACCGACCAGGACGGTACGGGGCGCAATGGCGCTTGGCGCTATCACTACCACCACAACGGGAGGAGCGCAACCGCGCGCGGCACGCCTATTACCTGCCAGACGACGAGGAAGGCGGGGACTGCGCAACGGCGTACCCTCCGCCAACCATGACGACACGGGGGCACAACGGCGCTTGGCTCCACCGCCGCCGCCATCATGGCACCACGACGGGAGGGGCTCAGCCACGCACGACACGCCCATCACCACCAGAAGACGAGGAATGCGGGGATTACGCAACGGCGTGCTCCACCGACCAGGACGATGCGGGGCCGTAACGACGCTTGGTCGACGACGAGGAAGGCGGGGACTGCGCAACGGCGTGCCCTCCACCGACCGGGACGATGAGTGGGGAGCACGATCGTATGCAGCAGCAGCACAACGACCACACCGGCAGCGACGAGGGGCATCACCAGACACGACACCTCTACCATCACGGGACTCCCACCCGACGACAGCCCACGCACCAACCGAGACAATGAGTAGGAGGCGCAACGGCCCACGCATGTACTCAAGACGACGAGTGGGGACGCGAGAGCATTGGGCGTAACAGCCCACACAACACCCACGAGGCAACGAGGAGGGTGAGGGCAGCGCAACAGTGTGCCCCACACCACCCAGGACGACACGAGGAGGCGCAACGGCCAGCAAGCGGATGCAGAGGCCCCCTCATCGCCGCAACGCCGATAACGACATGGCAATGACGAGGTGGCGCGGCGACGCGAGGTAGATTAGATGGCAAATCAAGACTGGACGATGACGTGGGCGAAGGTGCTGTGACGGTCGACGCTATCCATGTGGCCACAACAGCAACACAAGGGGAACTACAATGGGGATGTGATGCCCACCACGCGACGACGACGGATGCTGGAATGGCAGACCAGGACAGCAAGGGGACCTGAGTACGATACGAGTATGCTACAGCCATTGTTGTACCTAGGTTGCGATGAATTTGGCTTTTTTGATTTTGGTTTTTGATGGCCTATAACATTCCAGAGACCAATAGAACCTACATGTATGTCTGCAGCCAATATATTATGACATTGTGCGATGTAGCAAGTGTGACATGGTTATAGCTGATTGATAGTGTACGACATAATGCTATGTAGTCAGGCACTGCACTACCTAGCACTACATAATCTGAGTGCCAACTACTATGAACTATAAATCGAAGGGCTCTCAACAGGACTACTGCCACTACAGAGTCTATGTGGTAATATATTCCATCTACCTTTTTCCTGATGAAAGCATCGTCTTTTCTAGGAACTTTCAAATGTCGAAAGCAATGAAATTGCGATATACAAACCAAGATACAATGAATGGAAAGATGTCTAATGATCACGAGGTCAGATTCATCACAAAGATATTGGGCGCTTTAAACCCAAGACGGGCGCTGGTATAGTGATCCTTCTTCGTCAGCCCTTCAAAGTAGATCTTGTCCCTGAGCCAGTCTGTAGCACAGCCCATGATGAACGTGCGAACGGGAATCGAATCACAGTTGACGCTCACCGACACGTTTGTACCGGTTGGGCTGCGGGGTGTTGTAGAACATTGTCCCAGGCCATGCTGGGTTTGATTGGTTGTTCTGAGCCACGCGCTTGACTTGTTCCTGCAATCGCGGCGGAAGAGCAGAAAATTCTGTTTCCGTAATATAGTTATCGGTATATCTGATCCGATCGTCAGTGGATCTGTTGTGGGCGAGCGGAAGCATTTGGAACAAACTCCTTCCATATCGTGCCACATACATCGCCAGTAGTGACACCTCTATCGTTGTGGACGATCGTGCACCACGGGCTGAGCTCGGTGATTATGATGATGTCTGTCACACGAGGCAGTGTGGCAGGTTCGTCCTTTGCAGTGAAGGGTATATCGCGATCTCTCGCTTCATTATTAAATCCACCAGTCGAGCCTAGAAAAGCAGCATGCACAAAGCGGGTCCATAAACAAAACTCAACACACCAGTGACAAGATTGAATATAAGGTGGAAGCCAGCATCACTGCCTTGGAGGATCGGGTGCAGCTGAAGTTCGGTATTGAGCAGATAGAGGTCGGTCTGAGATAGTACAGGACCGTCTGATACAGGAATCACACTGAGAGTGTGTTTAATGAAGATCTCATCGTACTCACAGCTTGCGCCAGCAGCCCATTTGCTCACAGCAGAATCACCCATGTTTCTGTGTGGCCTTTAATTGTTCGAGATGCGGAGGAAGTGATAGATGAGAACAAAATGCGCTGGGAGCAGTGTCTGGCCAGCTGTTGGTATTAATCAAGGGAATTCGCAGAAAGAAACGAGATGCACAGGCGACTTTATAGCCTTATCCAAGTATGATCAGGGTGGCTGTGTAAGCTTGGATTAGATTAGATCATTGAGTCATCTGCACCGAATCATTCCTACACTTGCCGCGAGGCCAACTTCATCACACCCACTCTCACAGTTCAAGTTCAAGTTAAGTTATGGCTCCCAAAGGCGGCAACGCAAAGAAAGAGAGCGGCCGCGCTAAAAAGGCAGAGAACGAGACCAAGAAGCAAGTGGCAGCCACTGCTGAAAAGGTGCTGTTAGTTGATCCCTCTGCTCCCGTGATTAATCCTGTACGGCCTCAGGAACGCAAGGAAGCAGAGAAGTGGTCTGAAGGCGCCAAATCGAGCAAAGCAAAAGATGAGCGGGAGGCAAAGCGCCGTGAGGAACTGGCGCGCAAGGCCGGGAACGCCCGTTTGCTCGCGGAAGAGGAGGCTACCGCGCCATCCAAAGCCAAGAGTGCGCCAAAGGCTGGCGTGAAGAAGACTGCAAAGGCTGCCACGCCTGCAGGGCCCGGCGCAATCGCTGCCGGCGGGGGCCTTGAAAAGGAACCAGGGAAGTCCAAGGATACTGCAGAAGCGCAGGAGGAAAGCTATGCTGCAACTGGGATTGATAATGCGCTGGATCTTCTCGAAGTCGTCACCGCAAAGATGGACAAGGCCAGTGTTGGTCAGCAAGCTGCTGGCATAGAGAGGCATCCCGAGGTTTGTCCTTCCAGTTCATATCTGTCTCACACTGCATGCTCACCTGGCTCACGTAGCGGAGGTTTAAGGTTCGTTTATTCCTGTGTTTTACACCGTTTAAACCTTAGGTATGGTACAGGCAGCTTTCGAAGTTTACAAGGAGAAGGAACTTCCGAATCTCAAAGTCGAAGTACATACTGATTTCAGCCGCATGACATAGCACTGACCACGATTGTTAGCACCCGGGTTTACGGCTGCAACAGTACCACGTCAGTACATTTCTACACTGCTTTCTTGTCAGATCTTGATAGTAAGCCCACAGGACATCTTATACAAGCAATTCCAGAAATCGCCCGACAATCCGTAAGCCCTGCAGTGCATTCTTGCACGCATAAACGTCAATCATCTGTTCCAGGTTTAACCAGGTAACCGTCGCCTACGATGCCTCCAAGGATGAGCGAACACAGGCTCTAAAGGAAAAGCAAGACGCAGTGCAGAAGAGGTTGAGGGTAGACTGAGACAGATGGACTCTCAGAATTCAACCTTCCCAACACGGTTTGAGGCTTGTAGAATTTGGGTTCCATAATTTCTGATACCACGAGGGTTCCTACCCTTGAAATGATCATGGCCATCATTTGATAAAGCCGGGTCCGCAGACGGAAGCAGAATGAATCATAGCAACGCGATGATACGCATGTACAGAGACTTTCAAAGTGTTCCAGAAGGAACTGCACACCACACCGCAGTGATTTGTTCTCTGTATGAAAGACACAGGCAGCATAGCCATGCCAAGTCATGCGGTGTAGCAGCGGTGTTATGTAAGCAAGGGGTATAAGAGGCAAGGGATGATTGACGCATTGAAGCCAACACCAGAGCGGCCGTCTAGAAGCTGAACGACGAGCTAGTAGTCATGCCCTCGATATCCATCATCTCAGTCGACGAGCCACTACGAACACCACCGAAGGGATTCGAGTCAACGAACACCCTTTTGATTACCCAGGTCCCCAGAGACTTTTTCCAGCCCGTAATTCTGGAAGCACTCCGCGACTTCTTTTCCCTGTACGGAGAGATCAACCAATGGGCCCCACTATCATGCTTTTCACGTATAATCGTTGTCTACTATTCCGACGATTCAGCAGAACAAGCAAAACGAAACTGTGACCCATTGACTATCCATCCCAGTCACGGGTAAGTCAGATAAATCATTGCCAGCACTGAGAACCAATCTTTTTTTTTCAGTTCACCAACTACTTTTCGAGTGTTCCGGGCGGACCGGAGTCCACTAAACACTCGATCGCCACCATCGGACGACAACTTCTTGAAACCGCCGCCGATCGACAAGAACTTTTTGATTTCGCCTCCAGGGTCACCGCCAGTGGGCTGGGAACCAATTCGAGAGGATCCACCGAACAGAGCGACGTTGGCGGAGGATTTGATCACGGCCTTGAAAAAGCTCCAGATGCGCGGGCGGCATGGGAACAGAGAGGTGTTGCTGGAACCAGAGGAGGGCGTTGGGGTTGGCGTGTACGTGGAAGACGCGGATGGGGCCGATAGTGAGGAAGACGAGGACGAGGAGTTGGATTGGGAGTACGGCTCGCTTTCTCCTGCACGTTTGAGGTGGAAGCCCGCGCCTACGGCTATGCCCCCCATGCCGATTACACTGCGGTGATGGTGGTGAGTGGATGTTCCTGTTCTCGCAAGGATGATACCCTTCAGACCTGTTCCGAGCGCTCTCTTGGCTGCGGATAACATGCATTGCCTTTCTTCTACTGATCAAATTTTCTATGGAGGTTATGTTCGTTGCTAACTCGTTGCATTTCCAGGTGACACGCTTTGCTCCGATATGCCCTTAGACTGTTTCCTTACGCTTTGCACGGACCATTCATAGTATTGTTGTACTATTAGTATCGTAAAATGAACTGACCCGAAATGGCCATTCATATCGGGTAGCCGATGTTATTGTTCTTCTCGTCCACAGCAACCGTCCCTTTGTTCTCCATATACAAAAGGCGAATGGCCGCAGAATCCCAACTCACCTACCAGTGCTTTTTGCTCTTTCTCTCTGCCTCTCCAATACCTTCATTACGCTCTTTCATTGGCTTGACATGTTGTCGAGCGCCCTTGCTATCTCTCTTGGCCTGAGCGCCTCAGTAGGTGAGGTGGTCGTTCGCTATCTAGCCTGACCCTTGTCCACTGACGCTCCCCAAGTCGCGCAATCTGTCTCTGTCCTCTGCGTTGCTGGTCAATGCATGGAAGGTTATTCGAATACCACTAGTAGGTTGTCGACCTGTGCTACCGTCCGCACTGCTCAGCTTCCCTTCTAGTCGGCAGTACTTTGTCAGCCTCGGGAGCGTCCACCCCAGTTCTTCTGCTCCCTGGGGAGTATACTTCTTCAACGAATCCTGAACTTCTTCACAATCTTTTAACATCTTCGTCGGCCTCTTTGTCACCGTCAGCTGGATTCGCCAACTCAAGTTCACACTCATCGGTCTCGCTGCCACTTACAGTAGCACTCCAACCAGGGATTGCTGTCTATCCGCAGTCGCTCTATTCTGGTCAAGGGTCTTTCAACACTCTTACAACTTCACCGATCGCAAATGCATCTGCATTAAACGTATCTTCGCTGGCGCTCTCTGGAAATGTTTGGGCAGAGGTTTCGACGGGCAGCAGCACTCGTCTTATCCTCTGGAATTCAGTCCCTGATGTCAGCCAACTCCCCCAGACCGCGTCTGGTTCGCTTTCCCTTCTGAACTTGCAATCAAGTGCATGCTCCCCACCGTGCTCTGGAAACGGTGTTTGCTCGACTTCGGGTACTTGCGAGTGCCCAACTGGGTTCAATGGCACCTCTTGCGAGTCATGTACTCACGGATATTTTGGACCGAAATGCGAAGCCTGCCCTTCAGGATGCACATCTTGTGACGACGGCATAACTGGTACCGGCCATTGTCTTGCTCCCGTCGTAACAAATCCTCCTTCGAGTTGTAACTGCGTCAACGGCGAATGTGGTACTGGTGGTCAATGTTCTTGTCTCTCGGGTTGGACTTCGGCGTCAAACGGAACTCAATGTGCCGCGTGTGCATCCGGTTTCTTCCTCGATTCCAATGGTAACTGTGAAGGTAAGAAAATTTATGACGTCTTGTGATACCCTTTGTTGACTCTGGTCCTAGTTTGCTCGCTTGGTTGTGCTGAATGTGCGGATGGATCTGGCGATTGCATAAATTGCAAATCTGGTTATACCCAAGACGCCAATGACCGTACGCGCTGTGATGCTGTTCAGCAGAAGACCTCGAGCGGGGCCGCGTGCCCTTCAGTCACTTACGGCGACGGGCCTTCTTGCCAAACCTGTGCTCCGGAGTGTCAATCGTGTACGGGACCCACTTCGGGCGACTGCGTCGTATGTGCTTCCGGTTCATATTTACTCAATGGCACTTGCGTGCAGACGAACAATGGTGGCGTGTGTGAGGGTTCCTCTCTCATAGCCAACAACGTCAAGAACGAATGCGACAGTGAGTGGTTTCCTTGGATGTCTTTGGATCTTGCTGATCAGGCATTTCACAGCTTGTGGTCCAAAGTGTACTTCTTGCCAAATTCCCAACTTCAGCGTAGCATCCATCATGAGTCAGGCTCAATGTACTGGTTGTCTTCCTGGTTATGTTCTTTACCAGGGGGCCTGCGTGGAAGGTTGCCCTTCAGGCACCTTCCTCTCTCCTACGGATAACCTTACCTGCACAGGTTCGTAACGCGCAGCGGTGCTTCCTTCACGTGTTCACTCACTTTTGACATAGCATGCTCCTCCTCATGTAGTAGCTGCGCTGGAAATTCGAACTACTGCCTGACCTGCAATAATGGTCTGCTCGCTTCTGGCGGTTCCTGCGTCAGTTCATGCCCATCAAACACGTTCAGTTCATCCGGTACTTGCGCCACTTGTCATCCCGATTGCGGAACGTGTTCAGGCGGATCTTTCAACCAATGCACGAGCTGTAACAAGAACCTCCCAGTTCTCACGAATGGCCGTTGCTTAGCGACTTGTAGTCAGAGCGAGTACTTCGACAGTACGTCGTCTACATGTCAGTCGTGCGATGGGAGCTGCGCCAGTTGCTCGGGCTCAGGTCCTAACAACTGTCTTGCTTGTTCGAGCTCCAGCCGGGTCCTGCGGGGTGGAGCATGTGTTGCCGCTAATTGTACCAGTGGATCTAGTGTCGTCCCAGGGCTAGGTGCATGTCTTTCGGAGTTCGTTCTCGTCCCTTCCTCCTCACCTCTTCCATCCATCCCTGGCATCGCGACACCCGCAAGCACAAAGACACAACAAGCATTGTCGTGGTGGGAAATCCTCCTCATGGCGCTCGGTTGTGCGTTTATTTTTGTCGCATTCTTGTATTGTTGGCGGCGTCGCGCCCGGAAACAACGCGCAAAAGCGACGGCAGCCTTTGCCTCTGCCAAGGCCCTCGACCACAGGTCTAATTGGAGATTACACTTGGCACGTTTTGGTGAAAAATTGTTTGGGCACTCGTCTCGTCAGCCAAGACCAGATACGGAGGAGATCGCGCTATGGAAACTGCGCGCTGCGGAGGAGGCACAGTACAATCGGAATGTGGAGAAGCTCGTTGAGGCGTACAGGTCATCACGGCCAGGATCCCCGCACGAACCCAATGACTACGAATCAGACCGTTCTCACCGGCTGTCCGATCGTTCTATATATTCCGAAGTGACCCGGATGCCACAGCATGGGCCAGAACCACGCCAGCCTGTGAAGACGAACCCGCTGACCTCGCGCTTTTCCTCGACCACGCTTGGCTCCTCTGTGTACAAGAAGCCGAGCTTCACGAGACGGATATCTTTACCTAAGCGGCAATCGGTTGCTCAGGCATATGCTGCCTCCGCTCAAGTGTTACCGCAGATTTCTGGCGGATCATGCACTGTAACGGCAACGAGCGCGGGCGGATCATCCAACCCCTTCCGTCCATGAAACAGTTTGCTTTGATATTCTCAGGCGTTTCTAAGACTTGTTCCCCACTTGGACGCATCACACTAAACAGAGTTGTTACTAGCTCTTCACTCCATTTCGATACGACTTCCCCTTGCAACTGTTGCTGTATTCATTTGTAGCATTGCATTTATAGTGTATAACGGTAGTTAATGTAGCATGAACATTGCAACCATGACGGGTTACGTTGAATGTGCCTTTTGGAAATGACCGCGTGAAGGAGGTGAGGTGTGGCAGATGGTGGCGGACTCAGCTTGGTTGTTACAAGCGCGCCGTCTTGACCAACCCACGTGGTGAGCGCACAGGTCCCAAGTGGTTCAATAAATCTGGACATGCTTGTACCCCACTCATAAAACGCTGGCCCAGCCGCCCATGAGCGTCGCCTGTTTTAAGCACCATCGCAACTGCACTGAAGGACACATTCCTCCCCTCCCCCCATCACGCGATGATTATGTCTATTGGCTCTGTGGTGGGCAAAGCTGCCCAGTCCACGTCCTCCCAGGTATGGTATGACGACATCCCCGGTTCCATCTGCGGTCCCGAAGATGGCCCCTGGCCACGCTCCTTCACCCGTCTCGGGACCTCCGAAGCTTGGGCGACCCTCGCCCAGGCGTCCGATCCGCAGAGCATGTCCTACGGTCCTCGCGGACGCTGGTCCGCCGACGCGGTCAACTTCCAGCCGTTCCGCGATACCAAGAGTCAAGACCGGTACGCGATGCGCCGGCTGAACGTCGGTGGGCGGACGTGGATATTCACGGCCGTGTTTGATGGCGAGTTGCGACGCGTGTGTGTCGTGTTTGAACAGAGACCTGACGCGCGCCGTTGGCAGGCCATCTCGGTGATGCGACGGTGGAACATGCCGCGTACCACATGCCCATCATCGTACAGGAATTTCTCGAGGCCATGACGCACAAGCACCGTGGGCGCGTCGTTCCACCGCCCTTGATCGCGGACATGTTTGGCAGTGCGATCCAGGCGTTTGACAACGCCATCGCCAACGACGTCTTGGAGCTGTTTCCGGGCGGACTGGCATCGGTCAGGGCAATGCCGGACGAGGAGATATACGCCGTCCTCAACGATCATGCGGCGGGCGGACACAACTTCAAGAAGGCACGTTTGTGCATGTATGGTACAACGGCACTCGTCGCGCTTGTCGACCCTGACCATGAAAACTTGTGGCTGGCCAATCTGGGCGATTGTCAGGGGGGTAAGTGTGCGGAGAGTGTCCCTCGTCGCTCTAGTTGACGCTTTGGCGGCTAGTCATGATCTCGGAGACCGAACACCAAACGTGGAGCTACGAGGTGTTGACCACGAGCCATAACGGCGCGAGCAAGAGCGAGGTCCGACGCGTAGAGAGCGAACATCCGGGAGAGCCCGGATGCGTTGTCGACGACCGCGTTCTCGGTGCCATCGCCCCATTTCGATGTGAGTCCCGAAAATTTTCCATCAGCCCCATGACCCTGATCGGACTTCAGGTATCGGCGATACGCCGTTCAAGCAGCCGCCCGAGTTCACGAGGCGTATCCTTTACAATCTCTTCCCTGGCGATCACGACATGTCCGAATGGGAAGCGTTTCTCGTCCGAAATCTCACGCCGCCTTACATATCCGCCATGCCAGAGGTTACGCACTATCGGCTCGACACGTCGCAAAAGTGTTTGCGCAAGTACCTCGTGTTGTCCTCTGACGGGTTTACGGATATTTGTGGGCAAGGTCAACGGAACGTGATCGAGCGGTGGTTGGCGTGCTTGGAGTCGTCACCGTGTGAGGCGGACAATATGGCTCTCAAGTTGCTTTGGCAGGGACTTGGAGGGGACCTAGAGAGCGTATCCAAGGTGCTGACACTCGACTTGGACGTACCTTGGTTGGATGACATTTCGATCGTCGTGCAAACTCTGTAATGGATCAGTGGACGAGCCTTGTAGATAGGACATGGCACTACTAACCTAGCATACATCAAAGTTAATGTCAACTCTTGTGGTTGTTTGGTTTTGTTTGTTTCTAAAGGAGCATCCAAGCCAACTGGACATATGTGAGACGGACATGCAGGACGATGACAAGACCTCCGAGTCTGAGAGCAACTCCTTCAACATGCAGTCCAGTGCAACACCCACGCTGAAGAGAAAGGTGCAGCATATTTCTGAAACAGATGACGCTGTCTATGGGGCATCTCGATTCGGCCATTTCGGAGAGTATATGCGCCGAAAACGCGCCAAGCTGCAGATCCAAAACGCGGATATGAACACGGAATCAGGTGGGGAGGGGAAGAGCGACCTATTCAAAGGGATCTCTGTATACGTACGTCTCTGTATCCTGCTCTGGGACAAGATTGACGCGGCTGGTCCAGGTGAATGGCTGGACGAAACCGTCCGTACAGGATCTTCGGAGACTTCTCGTTCAGCACGGGGGCGTCTTTCAACCCTATCTCGACAAGAAATCGATCGTGTATGTGCGTGACGCTGGGATTGATCTTGATGTGCATGACCTCGTCCCACAGGACCCACGTCGTAACGTGTTCGCTTACCCCGGCCAAAGTCAAAGAATTCAAAAATCTGAAGGTGGTGCGGCCTGAATGGCTCACGGACAGCGTCGCTGTTGGTATGCTGCTTCCATGGACGGATTACATGTTTCGTCCAGGGGATAGACCAGAGCCGTCTCAGGGTTCGCGGATCGGTCAGACGATGCTACAAGCAAAGTCTACTCGACCAACATCGTCGGTATCCATGCCAAGTGCTGAAATCCCCCATTCGGCAGGCACGCGAGATGCGGGCCCGAGCAAGCGAGTTGAGCCCGACCCCGAACCCTCCGGGTCCGAAGAGGCTCCTCTCTACGTGACTGACCCAGGAACCGAAGAGGACGCTGCGCGCGTACCAAAATACGCCGGAAGCGGATCGAACGAGATGGCCGAGCGTGTGATGGCGAATCCACAGTGGCGAGCAGCCCATACCTCCGTTGCGCCCGACTTTATCGAAGGCTTTTACAAGAACTCGCGCCTACACCATCTATCTACGTGGAAGGCGGAGCTCAAGGATCTTGTGGCGGAAGCGCAGGAACGTGCAGAGAATGGCGCGCTCGACGGGTTACCGCATCGCAACGACGCGGTGGCTGTTTCTGGTGCGCAAGAGAGTTCCAGGGATGAGTTCAGCATGAGGGGTGCAGAATTTGTGCTTCGGTCTCCGTCTCGAGCCAAGGGGAAACAGAGAGCCGAGAACGTGGAGAGGGTGATCATGCACTGCGATTTCGATTGTTTCTTTGTCTCGGCTGGCCTCGTGAGTCGGCCCCAACTTCGAGGGAAACCTGTAGTTGTTTGCCATTCTCAAGGGAATCAAGGCGGTGCTTCGAGCACGAGCGAGATCGCCAGCGCAAGCTACGAAGCAAGGGCATTCGGTATCAAGAATGGAATGAGGCGAGTCTTTTATAAGCATACATATCTAGATATTCTGACACTATCCCAT
>JBBPUG010000995.1:0-13134 GCA_038094535.1 Tubosaeta aff. alveolata | reverse complement strand
AAAATATGGTTCTCCAGTAGTCTACATACATTAGAATGTTGTCCCAGAAGCCCAGGAGGCAGAGGCCTTTCCTTGAGTCAGTAGGGGTAGATACATTTTATACCCCTGGATGAGAGAAAATTGGTTCACATTTTTGATTGACTAGGGAATCATGCAATGTAAAATGGTATGAGGAAGCTCTATATATGTATCTATAAGGTATCAGTAGATCATGCCTGTCAGATGAGCGCTTAGAATGATATGATTGGATTGGATCATTATGCCTATATAATTGGTATGGAGCCTACCTTTGCTTTATCTGTCAGGAAAACTTCATAGGCCCCTGGGGGGCATCTAATACATCATATATCTAAGTTTGTGAAAGGTATTGTACATAACTGACAGTAAGGAAAGCAAAAGAGTGAGTAAAGAAGTGTGAGAAAGTGTTTGAGTACTAAGAGATTTACAAATTGTTACGGTCTCATTTATTTCACTTCACACTTTCGTTTTCTTTTGTTATCTTATCTTCATCAGGATCTTATCAAGGGTCACAGCCATGCTATGCAGTGAGTGCTGACTTGATATGTGTTACAGCCAGGCTGTGCCTTAAGTGCTGACACATACCCAATCCAATCTATGACTCACACAGACTCATTTCATTTACTTCAAACATGTTTCATCCTTTAATTTCCGTCTCTTTCATTCTGCCACACCTTGTGTGTGACTCATGTTCCTGATCTTGGCAGTGTTCACAGCCTTACATGTGTTTCACTCATGTTCTTCATTTCTGTGCTGTGCATTGCTATGCCACTTATCTCTAGGGTTTAGGGTATTCCATATTAGTGACTCATTGGTAGATTAGGTCACAACATGTACATACAGTATGAGTAGTATATAAAGGCCAAGGGCTTGCTTAGGACGTCTCCCCAGTCAAGTTCACTTGGAGTTCTCCTTTAAACCTCCTTGTGATTTCCACCTTTTCTTGGCAAAGGTTGCCACCTCTGACGTTTACAACTTTGTTGGTTTGAAGTTGTTTCACAAATAACCCTTCAACATGTTGTTCAGATATGATTAGAAAGGCATTAGATGGGCCTATAGCACCATCAGAAAGTATCCTGGCAAATGTGCCTGTAATGTTACATGAAAGTGTTATTGGTATGTTTTCCTGATCTTCAAACATTTCTCACACTTCTTTGCCCACTCTTTTGCTTTCCCTACTGTCAATTATGTACAATACCTTTCACAAACTTGGATCTATGATGTATCAGATGCCCTCTAGGGGCCTATGAAGTTGCCCCAGTGGATAAAGCAAAGATAGGCTCCATACTGTGTTACGATTCTTTTCTTCTTTGTTCTTCTAAAGACACTTCGCTCATCATTCATATTAGTTCTTCCTCTTCTCATTGTCTACTACGACTCTCTTGAGGCTATCAACATTTCCTTCGGGTGATAACTCCAACCGTTGACCCTCAGACTTATTCCTTCTTTTAAGCAGTGTCTCTGACTGTCGTCTTGTCCTCTCACCTTTCTCTTTCCAATGACTTCCTCATGTAGTCATTTCTATTTCAAGATAGATGACTCGACTCCGCAGTCTTTCCCTTTTCATCTTGTCTTATCTTGCTATCCCATTGGACAATTAGCTCTGCAGCTGTCTCTCTCATGACAGCGATGTTTCCCCTTATTCCATAACATTCCATAGCGTTCCATTCTCCCATGATTGGAACACTTATATACCTAGTCACCTGTACAATAGTTCCTCACTCTGAATCTACGATATTCATTGTACTCATTCTCTGTCCTCAAGTGATTCTCGAGACCTGTGTGCTCCCTCGTCATCATCCTCTGTCCTCTGTCTTCAGTTCGCATTTAGCTTGCTAGGAGATATACTGTGGTACCTCTTCGTGAGCATCTGCCTCTCTTGGGTTAAGTTGAATGCTCTCTTGAGGATGCTTAGCGTTACAAAAGATTCAGAGTCTCCTTCAGCCCCTCCTGTTATGGAGTAGGGCCTACCCCCCACCATTTCACACTTCAATCATGCCTTTGGTCATGCCCTAGGGCAATCATTAGGTGACTGTTCGTCATCATCACAGTTACTGACCCCAGGATCTAGCAGCCCTAGATCAGGAAGGATCCCCGGACCTTCAACCTCTGCAGTCCCATCGTTTAACCCTCGTCCGAGACCTTTGTCTCTTCGTCCCCAAGGCACCTTCTCTGCCTCTGACTCTGACCCAGAAGAAGAACCACTGGCTGTAACCCCCCCTGGTTCACCTATCCAGGTATCACCTAGTAACACTCCCCCTCAAGTCCCTACACCGCCAGTAGTGACTGTCCCCTTGCAACCCTTGACCCTAGCACCCCCACCACAGATCCCCATAGTAACCATGTCAGGAGCTGGAGCTAGAGCTGCACCTGTGCCTGCACCTCCCCCTCCTCCTCAACCTGGAGCTGCGCTTGCTCCTGCACCTGTTCCCCCTGCACCTAGAGCCAAGTTTAAGGCTGCCCTCCCTGCCAATTTCTCTGGAGAACCGGCCAACGCCATCTGATGGATAAAGGTGATAAAAGCATACTTCACCATCAATGCCCACTTGTACAACACCAACCATGCTTGTATCTTGACCACCCTGAACAAGTTAAGTAAGGGTAGAGGTGTGCCTTTCTCTGAGAAATGGTATGACATCCTAGCCAATGTCGCCATTGCTGCCAACCAAAAGACATTTGATGTCTTTGAGAATGACTTCACTTCGACGTTCTATCCCTTCGACCTTCAGACAACTGCTCGTCAGGAACTCTCTAACCTGGAGCAAAGGAACTTTAAGACCACCAAGGATGACGGTTTTCAACAGTATATCACCAACTTTTTAAACCTGTCTGCTCGTGTGCAGATTACTGATGAGTCTACCCTCATCGACTATCTTGCCAGAGGACTTGATCGCCACATCACCACCATGATCTTGTCCATGACCATTGTCCCAGCCACCTCCCAAGAATGGATCACCAGAGCTAAGACGTTCCATACCCAGATTGGACGTATTGATGCCTTGAGAAAAGGTAATCGTGCCTCCTCCCTCGTTTCTCCTAAGGACCCAAATGCCATGGACATTGATACTGTCCAAGTTAAGAAGCTTACCTCTGTGGAATGTGCTAAATGTATCAAAGAAGGTTGCTGCTTCCACTGTCACAAGAAGGGCCACAGCGCCACACAATGCAAAGGAACTAAACCCTTGTCCCCTTGTCCTCAGAACATTAGATCCACCGAAACTCCTGCCGCCTCTAGCTCAACTCCTGTTGCTCCTAGCCCTACCCCCAAAACCTCTAAGCCACTCTCCATTTTCGACACCTATGTAAACCAACTTTGCACCTCTAGGAAGGATGAAAGTGAAATCCTTCAAGTTCTAAAGATGTGCTTTAAAAACAAAGAAGAACCCTCAGATGAAGAGGTTGCCAGTCTTGCTGTTCAGGATTTTTGAATGGGGAGGATGTATTGACGTCTTCTCTCCCTGATGTACTTGTAGGTTTACCGAATGAAAGAGCTCTTCATTTGCCTGTTCGTTTACAAGTTGGTTCAAAAATCGTCAAAACTGTCGCTCTTGTTGACTGTGGAGCTGTTACGATTTTTCTCCCTTCTTTGTCGTCTCGTTCCATCTTCTTCTTTTGCCCACTTATCTCTTATGTAAACCTCTTTTCATTGGACGATTAGCTCCGCAGCCATCTCTCTCACAATGGCGATATGTTCCCTCATTCTCTCTCATTCTATAGCATTCCATTCTCCCACGATAGGAATACTTATATACCACTCGCCCTGTACTTTTACTCCTTATACTGAATCTATGCCATCCTGCGTATTCATTCCTTGTCCTCAAGCGATTCTCGAGTCCTCTGAGCTCCTCGTCATTGTCCTCAGTCTTGGTCAACATCCTTCGTCCCAAACTCCTCGGATCTCTTAACCCTAAACACTAGCTCATTGTCCATGACATTCATCATATTCGTTCTCTGTCCTTGAGTGATTCTTGAGACCCATGTGCTCCTTCGTCGTCATCCTTCGTCCTTAGTCCTCTGTTCGCACTTAGTTTGCTAGGAGAGACGCTATGGTACCTCTTCGTGAGCGTCCGCCTCTCTTGGGTTAAGTCAAACATTCTCTTGAGTACGCCAAGCGTAATAAAAGATTCAGTGTCTCCTTCAGCCCCTCCTGTTATGGAGTAGAGCCTACCCCCACCACCTTCTCCTCGTCACTAGTCCCCATTGTGCCCTTGGACAGCCATTGGATGACTGATCGTCGTCATCTTAGTCCTTAGCTCCCCCTCGCAACCTTTGGATGATTAATCGTCATCCTCCTCATCACTGCCCCATCAGACAACTGATCATCGTCATCCACGCCATAGTCATTGTCTCAGTCGACGATCCTAGGATCTAGTAATCCTAGATCAACCATCAGACGGCTGATCATCGTCATCACCAGTCATAAACCCTTTGGACCTAACCGATCACTCATCGGACGACCGACAGTCGTCATCCTAGTCATTGACCCAGGATCTAGCAAATCTAGATCAGAAAGGATCTCCAAACCTTCATCCTTTGTTCACCCCTCGCCATAAGTCCCACAGTAACCATGGACATTGCATACATCAAACTCGGAAAACTCTCCCCGCTCGAGCGCATGAGATGCGCTAAACTTGGTCTTTGTTTCCATTGTCGCCAGAAAGGCCACAACGCCATTGAGTGCCTAGGCACTAAACCCTTGTCTCCTCGCCCATTGAACTGCAGACTTATCGAATCCATAGCCAACCTCAACCTCATCAAGCCCAAAGTCCCTGAACCTACCTCAGAACTCCATGCCTACTTCGATCACCTTCGTAACTCTGGAGTTGATGAAGACTCAATCATCCTTGTCCTGAAAACTGCATTTGGAATCCCCATGACCAAGCCCACCTCCGTTGTCGACGCTTACCTCAACAAACTTCACACCTCTGAAAAGAACCTTACCACTGGCCTTTGAAAATTGAAAACATACCTTGAGAAACCTAAGCCTACTCCTGCCCTCGACACCTACTTCAATAAACTTCGTAACTCTGGGACGGATGATGCCACCATCCTCCAAGCTTTAAAAACCCTTTATAAACCCGACAAAGAACCCTCAGATGAAGAAGTCGCCGCCCTCGCTGTCCAAGACTTCTTGACAGAAAAGGAACCATCCTCACCTTCACCATCTCATGTCCTCGTTGGATTACCCAATCAAAGAGCCCTTTGTTTGCCCATTCACCTCCAAGTCAGTTTGAACATTGTCAAGACTGTTGCTCTCTTGGATTGTGGAGCAACTGGTAACTTCATCGACCCTAGCCTCGTCCCTCCCCTTCATGAATCAGACATATCCAGAAACCCCTCATGGCCTACAACGTCGATGGCTCTCCCAATAAAAAGGGAGCTATCAAATTCAGGATCCGAGCTAACACTCAAAATCTCCTCATTCAATGACCACCTTGATCTCATGGTTGTCGCCCTTGGCAAGCAACAGATCATTCTAGGAATGCCCTGGCTAAAACAATGGAACCCTACCATCGATTGGATCCATGGTACGGTAAGTATCAACAAGGAAACTCCATCCCAGGACGCTGTGGTACCTCTTCGTGAGTGTCCGCCCCGGGATGAGATTAACAAAGTAACTCTCTTGACCCAGCTGGCTCAACAGGCAGCCAAACTCGAACATGAAATCCCCACCTGGTGCCAAGACTACGAAGACGTGTTCTCCAAGAAAACCTTCGACACACTCCCACCTCATTGACCCTATGATCATACCATCGAACTTAAACCCACCTTCGTCCCAAAAATTGCCAAAGTCTACTCATTAAACCCTGCCGAAAAGGAGGCCTGCCGCCTCTTTGTTGAAGAACATCTCAAAACCGGTCGCATCATCCCATCAAAGTCCCCACAAGCCTCTCCCTTCTTCTTCATACCCAAGAAAGACGGTTCTCTTCGTCCTTGTCAGGACTATAGTTACCTCAATTCGTTTACCATCCGCAACATGTATCCTCTTCCACTCATCTCTGATCTCATCAATGATATGAAGGACTCGACCCTGTTCACCAAGTTTGACATACGATGGGGATACAACAACATCTGAATTCAAGAAGAGGACCAATGGAAAGCGGCATTCATCACCCCACTTGGACTTTTTGAACCCACTGTAATGTTCTTCAGCTTCAACAACGCTCCCCCACATTCCAAGCCTTCATGAATCATATCTTCGCTGATATGCTAGCGGAACGTTGGTTGAAAATCTACATGGACAACCTAGGCATTCACACAAAAGACGACATAGAACTCCACCACGATTGCACACGTTGAGTCCAACAACGACTCAGAGAACACCACCTTTCGCTCAAGATCTCCAAATGTTCTTTTGACACCCCCCAGATGGAATACCTTGGCATGATCATCGGTCAAGGACGACTCGAGATGGACTCTGTCAAACTCGCCGCCATCAAGGACTGGAAACCCCCAACCTCAGTCAAAGGAATCCGCAGTTTCCTCGGTTTCGCCAACTTTTACCAGAAGTTCATCCCTAACTTCTCTAATATCGTCACTCCCCTCATCCTCCTCACTCGCAAAAACGAACCCTGGTCATGGACTTCACTCCAAGAAACTGCCTTCCGTTCCCTCATCACTCAGTTTTGCTCCACTCCAGTCCTCGCCCTCCCTGATACGTCTCGTCCTTTCTCTATCATGACCAATGCCTCCCTCATCGCCTCTGGAGCTGTACTCCTCCAGGCCGATGTCAATGGTGACCTCCATCCCTGTGCCTACTTCTCGAAGACCTTCTCCCCCGCTGAATGTAACTACGACATCTACAACCGAGAACTCCTGGCCATCATCCTCGCTCTCGAAGAATGGCAACAATACCTCCTTGGAACTTCGCACCCCGTCACAATAATCACTGATCATAAAAACCTCTCCTTTGTCAAAGACCCCCGTAAACTCTCTCGTCACCAAGCCCGCTGGTCTCTTTTCCTCCTTGACTTTGACCTCGTCTGGAAAGTAACCCCTGGAACCCAAATGGGCCCAGCTGACACCCTTTTCCGAAAAGACTTCATCGACACCTCCGTTGACAACACTGACGCATCTATCCTCCTAGACCCTGTTATCATTAATGCCCGCGACCTTAAACTCTTTGACCACATCCGATCCTCTTCATCATCTGATCCACTAGTTCTTCGTGTGCTTAAAGCCATGGAAGAAGTGACACCTTTGTTCCCTCGTTCTTCGCTCCAAGACTGGTCGTATGATAATGGCCACCTCTTTTACAAAGGTCGTTTATATGTTCCTCCTTCATCCCGATCCACACTTCTCCACAGCATTCACTCCTCCCCCACCACTGGCCATGCTGGTCAATTCCACACGAAAGCGATCCTCGAATGTGACTTTTGGTGGCCCGGACTTGGTACTTTTGTCAAAAACTTTGTAGCTGGCTGCGCCATATGTCAACAATCCAAGGTCAACACTCATCCTACCATCACTCCCTTGAACCCAATCCCATCATCGTTGTCCTTGCCATTTCGACAAATATCTGTCGATCTTATCACAGATCTCCCATTATCCTTTGACTTCGATTCTATTATGGTCATGGTCGACCATGGCCTTACGAAGGGGGTAATTTTCATCCCTTGTAACAAAACCATTGATGCCGCAGGAGTTGCTAAACTTTTCTTCGACAACATATTCAAATGCTTTGGCCTTTACGATTCTATCATCTCGGATCGTGGCCCACAGTTCGCCTCTGCATTTGCCCTAGAACTTGCTCGTCTCCTCCAGTATGACATTCGACTCTCCACTGCATATCACCCCCAGACCGATGGCCAAACCGAATGAACAAACCAGGAACTCGAAACCTACCTTCGTATCTTCTACGCCAACAACCCCTACTCCTGGTCGGAATTCCTCACTACTGCCGAATTCCATCATAACTCTGCCCCTCATAGTTCCACTAAGTCATCTCCATTCTCTCTCCTCCTTGGTTACGAACCCCATTTGTTCCCTGCCCTGGGTAAAACATTCATCCCCACTCTGTCTGACAGATTGATCACCCTGTCCAAGGCACGAGAAGAAGCCCTTGCTGCACATGACTCCACTCGCTTAGCAATGACTCGCCACTTCACCCGCTCATTCTCCCCTTGGAAAGTCGGAGATAAGGTATGGTTGGAAGCCACCAATCTCCGAATCCCTTATCCCTCCAGGAAACTTGCTCCCAAGTGTCATGGACCTTTCGAAATCTCTCAAGTCATCTCTCCTCTCGTTTATCACCTTAGACTACCTTCTTCCTGGAAGATTCATGACACATTCCATGCTTTCCTTCTATCGCCGTTCAAATAGACTGAAGCACATGGACCTTCCTTTCCTGAACCACCCTGGATGTTATAGATGAAGAAGAAGAGTTCAAAGTAGAAGCTATCCCATTGCATAAAGGCCGCCCTGGCAACTATCAGTACCTGACCATATGGAAAGGGTACTCTCAGTCCGAAGCCACCTGGGAACCTGAAGAAAACCTCCATCACACCCCCAGGATCCTTTCCACTTATAAACACTCCCACTCCCTGAAGTAACTTGTCTCTCCCCTTCGTACATCCCACTCCCTTTCCTCACTCACTCGCACTTGGCTCGAATCAGTGAAAGTCATAGTGTGCTGCTGAGCGCCGCTACCTAGTACCTGATCCTCTGGCAACGCGTTCTTCGTTCTGTTTCTCTCCTTGTTTTCTCTTCTGTACTGGTCTAACAGTTCTCTCAATTACCTTCCCCTTCAAAATCAAAGGAAGTCTCCTTCGCACATATAGTTTCTTTTACTTCTATGTCTATTACTCTTCGATCTCACTCCTCTACCATGTCGGACCCATCGCCTTTACGTTCTTATCCTGTTCAACCTTCTTTACTTCCACCTCATCTTTTGCCAATTCTCTATTTGGCCATCCTCTCTGATCCCGCCCTTTGGCGTATCATCCCAGAGGATCCTTTGTATCGAAACGATGACATTTTGCGTCATCTCATTGGATTATTTCACACTGTGGTGCACATTCAAAACCTTCACTTTCATTCTGCTCTACAAAACCTGCCCCCTTCTTTTGGAGTTCCTCTTCATGTCACAATTGGGCAGCTGTCTGAACGGGTCCTAGACCTGTTAATACTTAACCGTTTTGCCGATCTCGTACCTAGACTTCCCAGTCAACTCATACTTCCGACCTTTCTTCCTATCTTTTTGTCTTTGAACCCACAGGAATGAGACTTTTACCTTGAAAATGTTACCTCTCATCTGGGGAGTGGTCAAATTGCTCAATCGCCTATCCCTGAACCACCTCTCCCGGTTCCAGCTCCTCCTTCTCCTGCTACATCCACATCTCACACTTTAGTGGATCGTCTATCCTCTCCTCCTCCTTCCTCGTCGTCCTCAAACTCAGACACAATTGATATAGGACCTATTTACTTCGACGTGCCTCCTCCTCCTCCTGACTCCACCCCCGATCCATCTCTGTTGGCAAGAATGGCTGATGCAGTAAATGGCGCCTCTGCCTCTGATGGCTCCTCCTTTATTGACTTCACCGCCAAAGCTCGAGTTTGGGCTCTGTACAAACGTCTTGCTGATGGACGTTTGATACTTGACTCTCCCACCCAAGTCCTGGAATCTTGGTTTGTCCTCTGAGATGCCACTCCTTCTACAGTGTGCTTCTATTGCCATTGTACTGGCCATTATCAAGTCGATTGCCCTCAATATCACTGCCCTCATTGCGGCACTTCTGCTCCCGGCCATAGAGCTATCCTTTGTCTTCAATCCTTCTGTGACTTTTGCCACCACTGGGGTCATGGACCATGTGTTTGTCCTAGCAGACTTTGTGCTCTCTGTAATGGCGAAGGTCATGTTGCTGATGACTGTCCTTATGCCGCACATATGTCAGGACTTTTTGCTGAGGAAGTTGCTGATGTTTATGAAGAGGATAATTGAGCTGGTAACTCAATTGTACAAAGGGGGTAATGTTACGATTTTTCTCCCTTCGTCGTTGTCTCGTTCCATCTTCTTCTTTTGCCCACTTATCTCTTATGTAAACCTCTTTTCATTGGACGATTAGCTCCGCAGCCATCTCTCTCACAACGGCGATATGTTCCCTCATTCTCTCTCATTCTATAGCATTCCATTCTCCCACGATAGGAATACTTATATACCACTCGCCCTGTACTTTTACTCCTTATACTGAATCTATGCCATCCTGCGTATTCATTCCTTGTCCTTGAGCGATTCTCGAGCCCTCTGGGCTCCTCGTCGTTGTCCTCAGTCTTGGTCAACATCCTTCATCCCAAACTCCTCAGATCTCTTAACCCTAAACACTAGCTCATTGTCCACAACATTTGTCGTATTCGTTCTCTGTCCTTGAGCGATTCTCGAGACCTGTGTGTTCCTTCATCGTCGTCCTTCATCCTTAGTCCTCTGTTCGCACTTAGTTTGCTAGGAGAGACGCTGTGGTACCTCTTCGTGAGCATCCACCTCTCTTGGGTTAAGTCGAACATTCTCTTGAGTACACCAAGCATAACAGGAGCGACTGGTAACTTCATTGATCCTAGCCTCGTCCCTGCTCTCCGAATGGGGATCAAATCTCTCCCAAAATCTCTCATGGCTTACAATGTGGATGGCTCACCTAACAAGAAAGGAGCTATCAAGTACAAAATCTGAGCAAATGCTCAATTCTCTTCCTTTGAAGATCGTCTTGATCTCATGGTTGTTGCCCTCAGCAAGCAACAGATCATCTTAGGTATGCTCTGGCTTAAACAATGGAACCCTACTATTGATTGGACTCATGGTACAGTCACCATTAACAAAGAAAATCCATTCTGGGACGCTGTGGTACCTCTTAGTGAGCGTCCGCCCCAGAATGAGATCAACAAGGTAACTCTCTTGACTCAGTTGGCCCAACAAGAGGCCAAACAGAAACAGAAGATCCCAACCTGGTGTCAAGATTATGAAGATGTGTTTTCTAAGAAAACCTTCAACATACTTCCTCTGCATTGGCCCTATGATCACACCATCGAACTCAAACCCACCTTTGTCCCGAAAATTGCCAAGGTCTACTCACTAAACCCTGCCGAGAAAGAAGCCTGTCGCCTCTTTGTTGAAGAACATCTAAAAACTGGTCGTATTATCCCGTCAAAGTCCCCACAAGCCTCACCTTTCTTCTTTGTGCCCAAGAAAGATGGTTCTTTTCGTCACTGTCAGGACTATTGTTACCTCAATTCATTCACTATCCGAAATGCGTATCCCCTTCCTCTCATCTCAGATCTCATCAATGATATGAAGGACTCAACGTTGTTCACTAAGTTCAATATACGATGGGGATACAATAACATTCAAATCTGAGAGGAGGACCAATGGAAAGCGGCATTCATCATTCCACTTGGACTTTTCGAACCCATGGTGATGTTCTTCGGCTTTAACAACACTCCACCCACATTCCAGGCTTTCATGAACCATATCTTTGCTGATATGCTAGCAGAACGTTGGTTAAAAATCTACATGGATGACCTCGGCATTCATACAAAGGATGACATCAAACTCCACCATGATCACACCTGTAGAGTTCTTCAACGTCTCAGAGAACATGGGCTTTCCCTCAAAATTTCCAAATGCTCCTTCGACACTCCCTAGATGGAATACCTCAGTATGATCATTGGTCAAGGACAACTCGAGATGGACCCAGTTAAACTCACTGCTATCAAGGACTGGAAACCGCCCACTTCTGTCAAGGGAATCTGCAGTTTCCTTGGTTTTGCCAACTTTTACTGAAAGTTCATCCCAAACTTCTTTAACATTGTTGCCCCCCTTGTCTTACTCACCCGAAAGAACGAACCTTGGTCTTGGACTTCCCTCTAGGAAACTGCATTCTGCTCTCTCATTGCCCAATTCTGCTCTGCCCCAGTCCTCGCTCTCCCAGACACCTCTCGTCCATTCTCCATCATGACTGATGCTTCCCTGATCACTGCTGGAGCCGTACTCCTCTAGGCCCATGTCAATGGTGACCTCCACCCCTGCGCTTATTTCTCTAAGATCTTCTCTCCTACCGAACGAAACTACAATATCTATGACTGCGAACTTTTGGCCATCATCCTCGCTCTTGAAGAATGGCGACAATACCTCCTTGGAACTTCACATCCTGTTACAATTATCACAGATCACAAGAACCTCTCCTTTGTCAAAGACCCTCGCAAACTCTCTCATCGTCAAGCCTGCTAGTCCCTTTTCCTTCTCGACTTTGACCTTATCTGAAAAGTAACCCCTAGAACCCAGATGGGCCCAGCTGATGCCCTTTCCCGAAAAGACTCCATTGACATCTCCATTGACAATGCTGACACATCTATCCTCGCAGACCCTGTCATCATTAACACTCTCGACCTTAAGCTCTTTGACTACATCTGATCCTTGTCCTCATCTGACCTACTAGTCCTTCATGTGCTCAAAGCCATGGAAGAAGCAACACCTCTATTCCCTCGTTCCTCACTCCAAGATTGGTTGTTTGATAATGGCCACCTCTTTTACAAGGGTCGTTTATATGTTCCACCCTCATCCCGGTCCATACTTCTCTATAGTATTCACTCCTCTCCTATGACTGGCCATGCTGGTCAATTCCACACAAAAGCAATCCTAGAATGTAACTTTTGGTGGCCTGGACTTGGTACCTTTGTCAAGAACTTTGTTACCGGCTGTGCTGTATGTTAGCAATCCAAGGTCAATACTCACCCCACTGTCACTCCCTTGAACCTGATCCCATTGTCATCATCTTTGCCATTTCAACAAATCTCTGTTGATCTTATCACTGATCTCCCTTTATCCTCTGATTTTGATTCTATTATGGTTGTGGTTGACCATGGCCTTACGAAGGGGGTAATTTTCATCCCTTGTAACAAAACCATTGATACAGCTGGAGTAGCCAAACTTTTCTTCAACAACATGTTCAAACACTTTGGTCTTTATGATTCCATCATCTCAGATCATGGCCCTCAGTTTGCCTTTGCATTTGCTCTTGAACTTGCTTGCCTCCTCCAATACGACATCCAACCCTCCACTGCGTATCACCCCCAGACTGATGGCCAAACCGAACAAACAAACCAGGAACTCAAGATGTACCTTTGTAT
>JBBPUG010000994.1:0-13138 GCA_038094535.1 Tubosaeta aff. alveolata | reverse complement strand
CAGGTATGAAGTAGGTCTCCCTTCGTCCGACACAAGCGACGCAACATGTTGACTACACCCCTGCAGCTGCGTCTTGTTTTGCTTTTGCGTATACGTGCTCTGGGGGCAAAATCGCAAGTGAGCGGTTTTCTGTCCTGAACGGTCCATCGCATGAAATGTCGCCCAGGGTCCTGTTGTTCTTGAGCACAATGCAGCTTGTCCTGTGCATCGTCCAAACAGCACTTTTCAAAGCCTATCTCATCGCTGGATTGATCGGTCATCCCCATGGAGCTGAGGGCTATTTCGGACACATCGTTGTTTACTCCTTACCGTGTTATCTCGTATATCAAATCAATGTAGGTCCATTGATCGTGCTTCTATTTCCTTTGCTGATCGTCTCTACGTCAGTATGCTATCGAAGAGCTCTTGATGGTTTGTGACATTTATTTCAGCCTGCCATCTGACTCACAGCGGGCGATCTGATTCAGATCTGGCGCATCTATGTGCTATATAATTACAAGATCGTATGGTGTATCCCTTCGGTGCGTTCCCTCCCTTTTAATCTCGTCGCCACAGCATGGCTTGACCATGCATATTCAGATTATCCTTTTAGGCCTGCAACTTGGTGAGCTGTCCTGCGAAGCTCGCCGGTCTGTGTGTCGAACCTTCTTCAGGGATAGGTGGCGTCACAGTCAAAGGGCTAGCGACGGACTCCGTCATCACGAATCCTTTACGTGCCTTCGACCTGTCGACATGGGTCCTCATGGCTGCGGTCAACGTATCCGCGACGGTCTTGATCTGCGTGCGGCTCTGGATTGCGCGCCAGAGAACGCACGCTATCCTCAGCCAGTCCACCTACAAGTCGTCGATGCTCGTCGTCGTCGAATGCGGCGCGCTGGTCACGCTCAGCACGATCGCCATGCTGATCTTGCAAGCCGTGGTGCGGCCCGGGGTGCTCGCCGGCGTCGACCTCCTGACGCAAATCGGGGTGCGCATCTAATTAGAGACCGCGCGTGCTTGTCTGACTGGCACACAGACGATGGTCCCGCTGCTCGTCATTGCGCGGCACGGGCTGCTGCATCGGCAGGGCAATGACGTGTTGGTCGCGTCCCATGTGCCGCTCCGTGTTAGCGTCGTTCAGACCGAGGTGACGCATGTCGACGCGCCTGTGGTGTCCGCTCGGAAGCGCCGGCGTCTTTCAGAGAGTGTGCCGACTTACCCAGACGCGAGCCACGCGAAGCCGTTTCACGATGTCTGAGGTGAAGCCGAATTTATGATTCGGCCCTCCCTTGTGATTGGATGATTTTATGATTAGACTTCCATGTTTTGCAGGTTCGTGCTTTGCTATCTGTGTTTTCCCATTCGCGTGGCATCACCGTGATCGACGACAGAGACACAACGTACCTTCTTTAGGCCGGTTTCTGTAGATCAGGATGGCGCGAGAGGAGTCTGAGACGTCGTTTCCAAAGTCCGCGGGTAGGACATGGCTGTGGACGATAGATGTAGGTGTTGCATTGCTTGCACGGATCGCGGCGACTGACCGGTGCAGCACTGGTTATGTTGAACCACCCCGGTCACGTGTCGACCGATCGGCATCACGATCATGATTTCTCTCGGGCCAAACACGCGGTGCAGATGGTGGAGATCGCCGCTTGGCAGCAGCATCGGGGGCCCGGCGTGGCCAGTACTACAGGAAGTCCGTGAGAAGATCTTTCAGGCCTTCCCTGATGTGTACCGGCTGGTCGACGATGGTCCCTCGGCCCTCGGGCTCCTGCGACGTCAAGGCTGCGCCAGTTCTCCAAAGTTTGGTGTGGCGTTGAAGATGTTTAAGTTCCTAGACAAGCAGGGTTGGTTTTGGCTGCGCTTGTGATTTTGGTGGGTAAACCACTTCCGGGGTGTTCTCTGAAAACAGCGGCTCAATCATACTGTGGTAGCTGTGTGCTTTCCATGATGATGGAACGATCGCGGAAGTCGTCCATCGTGGCCCGTACACGGTCATTTGTGCCGAGACTATCCTTCCGGGTGCAAGGACGTGCCATATGACTACCCCCAGTGCCGACCACCTCCTCTGCAGACACATCCGTGCACTGCAGACGACCAATGCGCAGTTTCTAGTGCTGTGCTCGATGCAAGGCATCCTGATCGAGTGGCGTGATGACCACGTTTGGCAGCACAATCATGTAGTGCTGGGGTCGCAACCATGAGCCTACGTCGGTTTGATGGTTGCAACGGAGTTTACAGCGCTTGTTCACGCTGATTGTTGTATCCATAGATTGCGGGTCATGCAACTTCAGAACGACGCAGTGGCGTCTGCCAGGATTTGCCGCACCGGCATGCAGAAAATGGACTCCCTATGAAACTCCTCCGGACGAGAAAAGTGGGAAACTCGGTGATAATGATATGGGCTAGCATAGCTCTCTTCTTGTTGTATGTCTCTGCCATCGAGGGTCATGTAGCATTGGGTCGCATCCGGTCGGATTTCGGTTGGTTGTTTGCGTGTATTGTTTACGATCTGCATAGAACGCCGAGGTTCGGTTTCCCTTCCTCGCTCACCCATGGAGAACGAAGAGCTCAAAGAGCTCAAAGAAAAGTTCGGACGGTTCAGGATTCTCATCATCGGACGGCCCAATGCGGGAAAAACGACCATTCTGAAGCATATCTGCGGTTCTACAGACGACCCAGAGATCTGCGATGATCAGCCTGAGGGAGCGAAGGTATGGCAGTTCACATTATTAGCCGGGCCAGTTGACGGTAATATTCACTAGGATGTCTCTTGCCCTATGGATAACCCAGAGATCGGTGATGATCAGCCCGAAGGTGCAAAGGTGGTTTCATATCATGATTCACAGTATCAGCCGAGCTAATTGACTATTCGAGGATATCCGTGGCCCCATGGACAACCCAGAGATCAGCCGTGACTTGAGAGAAAAGGTGCGTTATTCATACGGTTCCATTGCCATTGCTAAACACCTACGGCAGTCCCGTATCCAGACAACCCTTAAACGGGCTTCTAAGATGTTCTCCAAGAAGAAATTGCCAACAGGGGAAATACCCTCAACGAAGGGGACATTGCCAAAGAAAACGCAGGGAGAAAAATCTCAGACTACGGCTCTGCGCCATCCGAAAGATGAAAGTCCAGAGATCTACAATGAACGGGGCGAAAAGGTTTATCTTTTTTTTGTTTCAACTCAAGGGAGGGCTCATTGTTCGAGATCAGGTTGATCGTGCACAGATTCAGGAATCTAGGGAGGTATGTGCCAATTATCGCCTTGGTCCGCTCTTTTGGTTGAACTGGCATGTGCGAAGCGTGGACTCCACGACATCAATAATGAGATGATCTTCCGGAGTAACCCAGGCTTTGTCTTTCACGACTCGCGGGGATTTGAAGCTGGCCGTGCAGACGAATTCGAGCAGATGAAGGATTTTGTTGCGGAACGCGCAACAACCACTAATCTCAAGGAACGGGTTCATGCTATATGGTAAGAAGACACAACACTGAGGGTACAATCAAGATAATTTGTTGCTGAATAGGTATTGCATTCCAATGGATGAATACCACCGTGCAGTGTTGAGGGCAGAAGTGATGTTTTTTGATGAGTGTGACACAGGAAATGGTATTATTTGCTTTCTTGTGTTTGACTTCTCTCTCACTATTACAAATCAAATTACAGTGCCTGTTGTGGTTGTCTTCACTAAATGTGATGCTCTATTAGCCATGGCTGTTGGGAAGCTCACACCAGATGAGAGAAAGTTACCCCAAGAAGACAAGCTTGTTAGGGTCAAGGAGCATGCAAAACAGATGCTGAGAGATAGCACTACATGGGAAAGGTTGAAGACAAGAAAATATCCTCCAAAGGACTATGTACACTTGGAAAGTAAGTATGGTGATCTCTATCCATAGTTCAATTTATTCTTTTCTCACAGATATGCACAAATCTGACATTGGATGTCAAATTCTCTTGGAGAGAACTGCAAAAGCATTGAATGAACAAACCTTGCAGATGTTGTTAATCACTACCCAACATACCAGTATACTACTGTGCATCAAGTATTCCCTTGAAGTGTATGTGATGATTATTTAAGAAAGGCTGGTGATATGAATAATAAAAATTGTAGGCTATTACTACCACTGGTCAAGCATAAATTTTGCTCTTTTGCTTCAAAATTCAGCAATGAGGATCAGAAGAATTTGTTTCTTAGAATGGCATCATGGTTTCCACACACATCAGTAAGAAGCCTTCTAGTTACTGCATATTTAGTAGTAGTGCTAATCCTGGATCATTTGCTCTGCACTGCTCTCTTACCAATAGAAAGTAAGTAGTCTAATTGACATCAGGGAATTCAGAATGGTGCTGATCCTATTGCTCATTCATAGGATGTAAGTGGTTGATTGACATTGGTGAATCTAGAATGGTGCTAATCCTACTGCTCTCTTATTCAAAGCCAGTAAGTTGTCTGATTAACACTAGGGAATTCAGAATGGCACTAACCCTGCTGCTCTCTGATTTACAGGCAGTAAGTGCTCTCAGGGATTTTAGAATGGTGTTGATCCTGGTGCTCTCTTATGCATAGGATGTAAGTGGTGTGAATGACATTGGTGAATTCAGAATGGTGCTGATCCTGCTGCTCTCTCATTCATAGTTTGTAAGTGGTCTGATTGACAATGAGACATATGGAATGGTGTTGATTCTACTGCTCTCTTATCAATAGGAAGTCAGTGGTCTGATTGACATTAAGAAATTAGAAATAATGTTGATCCTGCTGCTCTTTCATGCATAGTATGTAAGTGGTCTGATTGACACTGGGAAATTTAGAATGGTGTTGATCTCTCTTATTCATAGGATGTAAGTTGTCTGATTGACATTGGTAAATTCAAAATGGTTCTCATTCCACTACTCTCTCATTCATAGTGGGTAAGTGGTCTGATTGGCATTGGGTAATTCAGAATTGTATTGATCCTGCTACTCTTATTCATAGGAAGTCAGTGTTCTGATTGACATTGGAGAATTTAAAAAGATGCTGATACTGCTGCTCTCTCATTTATAGATGGTAAGTGGTCTGATTAACATTGGGAAATTTAAAATGGTGCTAATCTTGCTGCTCTCATAGCCAGTAAGTTGTCTGATTGAAATTAGAAAATTTAGAATGGTTTTGATTCTGCTGCTCTCATTTATAGGATGTAGGTGGTCTGATTGACATTAGAGAATTCAGAATGATGCTCATCCTGCTGCACTCTCATTCATAGCTTGTGAGTGGTCTGGTTGACAGTAGGGAATTGAGAATGGTACTAACCCTGCTGCTCTCTCATTCATAGAGAGTAAGTGGTCTGGCTAACACTGGTGAATTCAGAGTTGTGCTGATCCTTCTGCCCTTTTATTCATAGCCAGTAAGTGGTCTGATTGACATGTAAGGATTCAGAATAGTGCTAATTTTGCTGCCCTCTGATTTATAGATTGTAAGTGGTCTAGTTGATATTGAAGAATTCAGAATGGTGCTAATCCTTCTTCTCTCTCATTTATAGGATGTAAGTGGTCTGATTGACATCTGGCAATATAGAACAGTGCTGATCCTGCTGCTCTCATTCATAGCTTGTAAGTTGTCTGATTGACATTGAGGAATTCAGAATGGTGCTGATCCTGCTACTCTCTCACTCATAGATTGTAAGTGGTCTAATCAACATTGGGGAATTTAGAATGGTGTTAATCCTACTGCTCTCTTATGTATAGGATGTAAGTGGTCTGGTTGATATTGGAGAATTCAAAATGGTACTAATCTTGCTACTCTCATATTTATAGTATGTATGTAGTCTGATCAACATTGGGGAATTCAGAATGGTACTGATCCTGCTGCTTCCCCATTCATAGGGAGTAGGTGGTCTAATTAACATTAGGGAATTCAGAATGGTACTGATCCCCATTCATAGTATGTATGTTGTCTGATTGACATTGAATGGTGCTAATCCTACTGCCTTCCTTGCTATAGGAAGTGAGTGGTTTGATTAATCTCAGAGAATTTTAAAATGGTATTGATCCAAATATGCTGCTTTGATACTCATAGGAAGTATGTGGTGTTTTCATCTTCTAGAAGCTTGCTGTAGATCTGATACTTTCAATCACAGAAGGTAATTAGTTTGATATTTATTGGTTTGATAAAATCTTGATTTTTTACACATTTTCATCATATAATGTGAGTCTCTTTGCTTTGGTTCTCCTGCTAAACTTCACATTGCCAAATTTCACTAGTATTGTTGCCTTATCAAGCAAGTATGTTTTTTTCTACAGCTTTCACTCTGTATTCATTTACATTTTGCAGAATGTAAGAGGGTTGTTTCCTATGTTATTACATTAACATTGCATTATATTCAAATTCTACAACATATAGCTGGTATGTATTTTCTATATCATGTTTTTATGTCATCTACTCTATATTTTAGGCTGTAAGTTTTTTGTTCATTTTAAAACATCTTTTAAATTCATGATACATCTATTTATAAGAAGGTGAGAGCATTCTTGACAATATTATCATTTTTACCCACATGCTTTACCATAGAATGTGTGTTATTCAATTATTCAAACTTGATAACAATCTGACTAGCCTCCTATAGATGACTGTTTCCTCAATGGTATTCTATTATTACTCAGTTGTCTTCACAATTAATCATAATGATTAGATTCCTATAGAAAGAAGTATCCCCTCAAGAGTATGGTGTTTGGCATGTACTGTATACACTATTCACCTGACACTATATAGGGTTACTATTATTCTGAGACATGGAAGCAAGTTCTCAAGACTGGCATTGGTAAGTCTAAATTGATATTAATCTCTTACTATATATTGATTGATATTCATAGATTTTTCTCTAATTCTGGAACACTCCTTCTTTCTACATCAACAGAGAGTCCATGATCCAATTGCCACTGCAGCTAAGCTATATGAATCATCAGAAAGAGCTACTAGAGTCTCTGAAGCACTTAATAAGTTCTATCCTCACTACAAGCCAGAGAGGATAGAGACAATATATGAGCTTCTTGTGAACCTAATTGCTGAGCATACTATCTGTAAGTCCTTGGCTGCTTCTTCATAAAGAATATTTATTGAAGACTTATAGCCAAGGACATCCAGAAATAAAAGGCATAAAGTATTATATCTTGTAGGATAAGGAATCTGAAATGCTGTACTCTTGTATACTGTGATGGAAGTAGGGTAGACAAGGGAAAGTCCATTTTTACTATCCATCTGGGTGACATGATTCTGCTAGTTTGGAAGCAATCATAAAAGTGATCCAGCTCATAATATCCCATATTACTGTATGTCATGGCTGGGCTCCTGATATCACCAGAGGATCCCATCAAGGTGACCTCAGACACATCCTTGACCAGATCAATGACAATGTTTTTCTCAAAGATCCTTGTGATCTAGCAAAGGTCTGACCATATCATCATGACAGCTTGTGCACAAGCACCACATTTCTCTTAGCCCATGAAACAAGAGCAGATTTGAGAATGTACAAATTCACTCTGATAGAAGAGCCTAGCAAAGAGCACTCCTGTATATCAGGCACACAAGTCCAATATAGAATCAGAAGATTGGTTATTGGTACTTCGAATACAGTATCGTTAAATAACGTCCATGAAAAACATTTGTTAGTCCAAAAGTAAACACGCATTCGTGAAATGGGTGTCAGTGATGAGTTTCTGCAGTATAGCTCAGTGCTGAGCCCACAGAACGAGCAAAGAATACGCACTTTTAAGACGACTCAGGCCTTGGTAATGGCGGTCGGCGTGGGCGTGGGCGTGGGCGTGGGCGTAGGTGTATACTTGTGCTGACCGCCGGCGGTCTGGGCAGGGGAGCCCGCCGAGGTGTCTCCACCCCGGCCCCCGCCATGCGGAGAACCAGAAGAGGGCTGAGCCCCCTTGGGAGAGCCTGAAGTGCTACCGCGGCCACCGTTGTTGCCGCCTTTGTGGCCTGAGGTTCCGGAAGGCGTGGGGGCGCCCAAAGTGGGTTTGGTGCCCTTGGGAGAGCCCGAGGTGGGTTGGGTACCCTTGGGAGAGCCTGAGGCGGGCTGGGTGCCCTTGGGTGAGCCCGAAGTGGGCTGAGTGCCCTTGGGAGAGCCTGAAGTGCCTCCGCCTGGGGTCTGTGAGGGTGTAGGAGCGCCCGAACTGTGTCCGCCGACCATGGATCCACCGGTCGGGACGCTGCTTGGGATGCTGGAATGCGTGGAGGACCCGCCGGCGGAGCCCGACGCGTGTGGTTGGGAGCCGCTAACAGCGCTACTTTGACCGCCACTGGATGGGACGCTGTATGGAGAGGCGGCGACAAAGGCGAGGAATATCAATGCGGCGATGGATGAAGTGACGCGCATGATGATCTGTCGGCGAGTTTAATATACGAAGGCTGGAGAGGAAAGCGTGCGTTGGAGTAGAAGCACTTGGGAATAGTTTCTGCTCGATGCTTTCAAAGCCCTTCTTATGCATCCCTCGAGAAGCAGTGCGAACTGAAATGTGTCAGAAAACGTGAGTAGGATCAGAAATGAACTGCAAAGAGATGCGTGATCCGCAGTCATGCTTCCGCCGCCAAGGCTTCGCCTCGTACTAAATCTATGTAACCACGTACCATCGCCACCAAAAGATGCTGCGATGGGATTGATGGATAATGCCGATAACACAGAGATCATCGCCACCTACACTTTGATCGTCAACGTACCGCTTTTCGCGAGAGATGGAAGCGCGCATTGTTCATCACAATATCCTTGCAGGGATGATAGATGTATTAATTGGAGCTCCAACAGAACTCGTGACATCAGAGAATGGCTGCGACGGCAGGCTCGAGCTGTGACAAGTGCAGAAAGCGGGAATGGTTAGTCTTCAAAGGCGAACAAAACAAATACCCGGTGACAGGCGAGACCAGTGTATGGAGTCCTCCGAAGCCCAGTTAGTCTTTGCGCGCCCAGTGCTGCGCACTGCGTCGTCAGAAACGGCTTTCATCGAGCCTGATTACAGCGCCTGATAGAAGGAGTTAGCTGTCTTCGCAACTTCCACTTGCGCACGGGCCAAGGAACTAGTTGCTCACTTCGAGTTAGCGTGCGGATATCTAGCACGCCTTCAAAACTAACAAAATTGCGACGATTGTCCGGGAAGAAGTTGTTTAGACGCCGTCGGATTCCGGAGAAGTTTCCAGTGGAATGACGGCATTGATACCAATCCTCTAAAGGCAAGTTGGGCGTCCAGCGTGAAAGGACTTTAAGTTTCTGCACATAAAAGTCCAAGTGGCATTCGTTCCATGGTCCTGACCCACAGCCACTACGGAAATGCTAATCAACTTTTAGGTACTTTCTTTCAGAACATGCGTGAGTATCTACAATTTTCAATTCGCGACGCAAGAACGCTCCATGCTCGTAGGACATCAACTCGAAACCTTTGCGATAACACTCAGTCTCGATCCATCCAATGCCGCCCACAAGGAAGACTTACCAACATGACATCACGGATGGCCACTCTGTTTGGGGTGGTCCGGGGTGCGATCGTGAGTATGGCTGGCAGATGCATGTGTGTAGTGATTCCCATGCCCTCCCGTCTGCTCTGCCCTGTGAGTGTAGGTGTGGTGGGAGCGCGCCGCACCCGGGTCCGCCCTGCGAGCATGAGTGTGGCTAATATCGGCGCTAGCGGTAGGGCGCGGGATTCCTGTGGGAGAGCCCGAGTGCCCTTGGGCGTTCCAAGCAGAGGTCCCGTGGCCCCCTTTGCCACCGGCATGGTCCAGGGTCCCAGAGGGGTGAGCGTAGCCGACGGAGCCACCGTGACCACCCTGGTGGTGCAAAGTCCCACTGGGGGAGCCTGAGGGGTGCGCGTAACCGGCAGAGGTGTCATGGCCGGATTTTCCACCCAAGTGGTGCGAGGCTGCAGTAGGAGAGCCTGAGGGAGGCATATGACCGGTGAAAGTGCCTGAGGGGTACGCATGAATGCCAGAGCCACCGTGCCCGCCTTTCCCGCCCGATGGGTAAGCCTGGCCTGTGGAAGTGCCATGTCCACGCCTGCCACTCTCGTGAATGGGGGACACAGAGGGATGAGTAAGACCAGTAGGGGCGCCATGCCCACCCTTGCCAGCCTGGTTCAATGTTCCAGTGGGAGAACCCGACGGGTGCGTGTGGGTGTGGCTGACAGAGCTGTTGTTTCCAATTCCCGGAACGACGCCAGCAGCTACGGCGCTGACGAATGCAATAGCAATAAGCGGCGAGGGAATACGCATGACGGTCAAAAATGTTCGGGTATGTCAATCACAGAGTGAAGTCTTCAGAAGATATCCGACTAAAGATGGGGTTTGCCTCGTCGCGATCCGTCTTCTCCGTCTTATACATCCTGAGAAGTAAGATGAAGATGAATCTGCATGGCAGACCAGATTAGCCCGCTTAGACATAAAAAAGAATACAAACTGGACTAAAATCCGCAGTTGTATGTTGCTACCGTTGTCCGCCCCTGCATGATTTCATAGTTTTAATAACGGCATGAATTTTCTCCATGTGTAGTCATCGACTTACCTCTACGAATTACCGACGCATACCCGAGGTGATTTCAGGCTTTGAGTAACATACTGGCAAAGATTCTCTTGTAGGAGTTCTTTATCGACTGATCAGAGGACGGACACAACGGCTGAAAACCACCCAAGTACAAGAGAGTAACACCACACCTGAATCCGAAGGAAATAGTTTGACACGTGTCTAAAAAGTGAAATCAATGTCCGTTCCCCACTGACAAATGGAGCCATACTGCGCACAACACATAAATGCTGCGCACTGCGCAGGTTGGGGATATGACAAGATGGAAAGGCCGTCTTCCACTAGTGACGTTAGTGTCGCGGGTAACTATCGTAGTCTAGAAACAGAAGTGAGAATAGTTTTTCGATTGATATCCCGTCTGCATTTTAAAACTCACCTATATCGCAACACATTGTCCAGATTGGTGAATGAGGACAAAGCGGCGAGTTTTCACGACAACGCAGTCGGAAGAGCGGCTGATTGCCGGATTGCAAAGGCGATGACATAGAGTCACAGGGTCAAAGGGGGAAACATTCCACTTCATAGCGCCCAATACTTACTTGGGATCGCTTTTTTGTGGTCAATGCGGACACGGAGTGAGTATGTGCTGCGGTTCATCCCCAGACCATTTCATGGTGGTCTCATCGTTTGGGGTATTGAAGATTTTGAAAAAGGACAACCACTGGACCAGTTGAGCATGTTGGCGCTGGATGCAGTGGGATCCTTGAAATAAATGCAGTTTTTGTGTACAGGCGACTCCGGTCGCGTTGCCCGGACGAATTGTTCATGCACCGCCACTAAGCGTGATCTATGCCTTTACATAAGCGAGCTCTTTGTGCTTGACCAAGTTTAGCTGTTGCCGCACGTCATTCATTACTGTATCATGGTGACCTTGAATATGGCGATTAGCAGCTGGTGAACAAAGTCCCCGATACAGAAAGCAACCAAGGCAACAGACTGGACTTGGTCACCCTTAAATTGGGATAGACGGTCAGTATGCTCACCCGCGGTGTGCTGCGCCGCTGTGACCATCCCATCGGATCACAGGCACTGGTTACGGAGAAATAGTTCATGCCTGTACACATGGTCGTCGCCCTGCGGTTCATCCTGGACTTTTGAGCTCGCACGCATAGTACTGGGAGATGCCACCGATGCGGCTTTTGGGTAAAGGTACGTATCTGGCCAACGGATCGTGTTTGCGAGCGCTGGGTGCAACCAGAGCGGAAGTGAGAAGAGATATGGATGGAACCCAGGCTTCGTCGCGGTGCTCACGATGCGTCTCAGGTGAGGTCTACGTTTATGTCCTACCAAATCAGATTATGCTCTTTGCTATACACATCTGCCAAGTGTACAACGTCATAACTGGGCAAGATCATCAGGTATGAAGTCGAAGAGGATGTAAAACCAAGAGCGGCTAACTGTTTACTTGATACCACAGGAATACCATCACGTAATACTTCTGCTCTCCTGGAGAAGTCCTTGGGTCCTTTCGTCCCCCTGTCCATCGCTGCTTTGCTCATCACCACCGACTTGCGCACTGTCCGCAAACACGATCATGCCCACAGCATCATCCCAAGAGAGTGTCCCCAGGCCAAACGCCGTGTCAATGTCTCCGCCCAGAGGACCACGGAGATGAAGCCCTCGCAAAGCCAAGATGAATCGGGGGACGAGTATAAACGGGGGCGTCTGTTCTAATGCCCAGGCCGGTATAATCTGCCAGCCGCTGCATGTAAAGCACCCTTTTTTACCCAGCAGGTTGATGAGTGCATAGACCAACATGCTATGCGCTGTCAGCACAGGTTATACGGAAGGAGAAGATGTCGACGTACACGAGAAAGTAAATCATCCCTTCCTGCACAAGACACTTCAAGTAGCAATTGAGATGGAAATGTTTCATCGCCTTGTATACCTGGCGCAACTCCTTGACGAATCGAATGATGATAAGGAGACACATTAGGACGCCGAGTGTGATCTGGACCGCATCTAGAGCATCACTCCAAGCGGTAGGGACCTTTCCCCATACGCAGAGTGAATAGTGAGCCACCCGAGTAGTATTCGCTGCAAAACAAAGAAAATAGGAATATTCAGTCAAACGTCACGGAAACGGACACGAAGTCGTTTTAACTTGCCTGCAGAATTATTTATACTGTAAATAATATAAATTACGAAAAACAAGATGATTTCTACGGTGTAGAATATGAGAAGGATGCCAAGGATGATTCTTGATCGATTATACAGCGCCCACAGACGGAGGATCATCAACACTTTATATACCCATGTAATTTGGCACGCGAGAGGTGGAAAAGAAATCTCACAATCCGCTGCACACATAAAAATCCACAAGGTCCATGCCGCCATAATGAAAATTATGTTGCCTAGCAGGTAAGCGTTAGCGTCAATATAAAAGCAGTAACAGAACATGCGCACATCTATCCAAATGTGATCAGCTGCTCATGTTGAAGTATAAACTCGTACGCCTGAAGTAAAAATTATAAGTGTCCTCAATGGTCATGAGACTATAAAATTACATTCGGAGGGTTTGGAATAAAAGAGCTCGCCCCTTTGAGTAGATTGAGTCAGGTCTCGAAGAAATTTAGAAGTACAACTCCTGAACACACAAATTGCGCAGAG
>JBBPUG010000992.1:0-13143 GCA_038094535.1 Tubosaeta aff. alveolata | reverse complement strand
GTAGATGACTCGACTCCGCAGTCTTTCCTCTTTTTGTCTTGTCTTATCTTGCTCTCTCATTGGATGATTAACTCCACAGTCGTCTCTCTCACGATGGCGATACTTCCCCTTATTCCATAGCATTCCATACTGTTCCATTCTCTCACGGTTGAAATACTTATATACCAGATCGCCTGTATTATAGTTCCTTACTCTGAATCTACGATATTCGTCGTACTCATTCTCTGTCCTCGAGCGATTCTTGAGACCGCGTGCTCACTCATCGTCGTCCTTTGTCCTCTGTCGTCGTTTCGCACTTAGCTTGCTAAGAGAGACGCTGTGGTACCTCTTCGTGAGCGTCCGCCTCTCTTGGGTTAAGTCGAACGCTCTCTTGAGTATGCCTAGCGTTACAGCTAGGACTGAGGAGAATGATGAGGAACTCAGAGGACTCGAGAATCGCTCGAGGACAGAGAGGGTCTAGCACCAGGTGTGTAGATTCAGAGTGAGGAACTATAATACAGGTGATCTGGTATATAAGTGTTCTAGTTGTGGGAGAACAGAACACTATGGAATGTGATGGAACAAGGGGGAACATCACTGTCATGAGAGAGACAGCTGTGGAGCTAATCATCCAATGAGAGAGCAAAGATAAGGCAAGATAAAAGAAGGAACTGTAGAGTCAAGTCATCTACCTTGGAAAGAAAATGACAACACGAGGAAGTCATTGGAAGAGGAAAGGTGAGAAGACGAGATGACAGTTCGAGATACTACTCAGGGAAAGAAGTAAGCCTGAGAGATAAAGGTATGAGTTATCACCCGAAGGAAACGTTAATAGCCTCAAGAGAAAGTTGTGGTTGATGACGAGAAGAGGGAGAACTAAAGAGAACGATGAGAAAAGGGTTCACAAGAGAAAGAAGAAGAAACAAGTTGTAACACCAAGCTAACACTCAAATCTCCTCATTCAATGACCACCTCGACCTCATGGTTGTCACCCTCGGCAAGTGACAGATCATCCTAGGAATGCCCTGGCTGAAACAATGGAACCCTACCATCAATTGGATCCATGGTACGGTAAGTATTAACAGAGAAACTCCATCCCGGGATGCTGTGGTACCTCTTCATGAGCGTCCGCCCCAGGATGAGATCAACAAGGCAATCCTCTCAATCCAGCTGGCCCAACAAGTGGCCAAACACGAACATGAAATCCCCACCTGGTGCCAAGACTACGAAGATGTGTTCTCTGAGAAAACATTCGACACACTCCTGCCTCACCGACCCTATGATCATACCATCAAACTTAAGCCCACCTTCGTCCCAAAGATCGCCAAAGTCTACTAATTAAACCCTGCCAAAAAGGAGGCATGCTGCCTCTTTGTTGAAGAACATTTGAAAACTGGCCGCATCATCCCATCAAAGTCCCCACAAGCCTCTCCCTTTTTCTTCGTACCTAAGAAAGATGGTTCTCTTCGTCCATGCCAGGATTATCGCTATCTCAATTTGTATACCATCTGCAACACGTATCCCCTCCCACTCATCTCTGATCTCATTGATGACATGAAGGACTCGACCCTGTTCACCAAGTTCAACATATGATGGGGATACAATAACATCTGAATTTGAGAAGAGGACCAATGGAAAGCAGCGTTCATCACCCCGCTTGGACTTTTTGAATCCACTGTAATGTTCTTCGGCTTCAACAATGCTCCCCCCACATTCCAAGCTTTCATGAATCATATCTTTGCCGATATGCTAGTGGAACGTTGGTTGAAAATCTACATGGACGACTTAGGCATCCATACCAAAGATGACATAGAACTCCACCACGATCGTACACGTCAAGTCCTACAGCGACTCAGAGAACACCATCTTTCACTCAAGATCTCCAAATGCTCCTTTGACACCCCTCAGATGGAATACCTTGGCATGATCATTGGTCAAGGACGACTCGAGATGGACCCTGTCAAACTCGCCGCCATCAAGGACTGGAAACCCCCAACATCTTTCAAAGGAATCTGCAGTTTCCTCGGTTTTGCCAACTTCTACCGAAAATTCATCCCCAACTTCTCTAATATCGTCGCTCCCCTTGTCCTCCTCACTTGCAAAAACAAACCATGGTCATGGACCTCCCTCCAGGAAACCACATTCCATTCACTCATTGCTCAATTCTGTTCTGCTCCAGTCCTCGCTCTCTCTGACACGTCTTGTCTCTTCTCCATTATGACTGATGCCTCCCTGATCACCTCTGGAGCTGTACTCCTCCAGGCCGATGTCAATGGTGACCTCCATCCCTGTGCCTACTTCTTGAAAACCTTCTCCCCAGCCGAACGCAACTATGACATCTACGACTGAGAACTCCTAGCCATCATCCTCGCTCTTGAAGAATGGCGACAATATCTCCTTGGAACTTTGCACCCCGTCACCATAATCACTGATCACAAGAATCTCTCCTTCGTCAAAGACCCCTGCAAACTCTCTCGTCAGCAAGCCTGCTGGTCCCTCTTCCTCCTCAACTTCGACCTCGTTTGGAAAGTAACTCCTGGAACCCAGATGGGTCCAGCTGATGCCCTTTATCGAAAAGATTCTACTGACACTTCCGCCGACAACACCGACGTATCTATCCTCCCTGACCCCATCATCATCAACGCCCTTGACCTTGCTCTCTTCGACCACATCTGATCCTTGTCCTTGTCCGACCCACTTGTTCTTCGTGCGCTCAAAGCCATGGAGGAAGCAACACCTTTATTCCCTCATTCCTCACTCCAAGACTGGTCGTTTGATAATGGCCACCTCTTCTACAAAGGTCGCTTATATGTCCCACCATCGTCTTGCTCCACACTCCTCCACAGTATTCACTCGTCCCCCACCACTGGCCATGCTGGTCAATTTCACACGAAAGCAATCCTTAAACGTGACTTCTGGTGGCCCAGACTCGGTACCTTTGTCAAAAATTTTGTAGCTGGCTATGCCATATGTCAGCAATCCAAGGTCAATACTCATCCTACCGTTGCTCCTCTGAACCTGATTCCTTTGTCATCGTCTCTGCCATTTCGACAAATCTCTGTCGATCTTATCACTGATCTTCCTTTATCCTCCGATTTTGATTCTATTATGGTCGTGGTCGGCCATGGCCTTATGAAGGGGGTAAATTTCATCCCTTGTAACAAAACCATTGACACCGCAGGAGTCGCCAAACTTTTCTTTGACAACATCTTCAAATGTTTTGGACTTTACGATTCCATCATCTCAGATTGTGGTCCACAATTTGCCTCTGCGTTCGCTCTTGAACTTGCTTGCCTCCTCCAATACAACATCAGACTCTCCACCACGTACCACCCCCAGACTGATGGCCAAACCGAACGAATGAACCAAGAACTTGAAACATACCTTCGTATCTTTTGTGCCAACAACCCCCATTCCTGGTCGGATTTCCTCACTACCACTGAATTCCATCACAACTCTGCCCCCCATAGCTCCACTAAGACATCTCCATTCTCCCTCCTCCTTGGTTACGAACCCTGCTCATTTCCTGCCCTGGGTAAAACATTCATCCCCGCTCTGTCTGACAGATTGATCACCCTGTCCAAGGCATGAGAAGAAGCCCTTGCTGCACATGACTCCGCTCGTTTGGCGATGACTCATCACTCCACCCGCTCATTCTCCCCTTGGAAAGTCGGAGACAAGGTATGGCTGGAAGCCACCAATCTTCGGATTCCTCACCCCTCCAGAAAACTCGCCCCCAAACGACATGGACCTTTCAAGATCTCCCAAGTCATCTCTCCCCCCATCTACCATCTCAGACTACCTCCTTCCTGGAAAATCCACAACATGTTCCACGCCTTCCTTCTATCCCTGTTTAAACAAACTGAAGCACATGGACCTTCCTTTCCCGAACCACCCCCGGACGTTATAGAAGATGAAGAAGAATTTGAAGTGGAGGCTATCCTGTCACACAAAGGCTGCCCTGGCAACTATCAGTACCTGACCACATGGAAAGGATACTCTCCATCTGAAGCCACCTGGGAACCTGAAGAAAACCTCTGTCATGCTCCCAAGATCCTTTCCCCTTATAAATGTTCCCATTCTTTGAAATAACGGTCGAATCCCTTGAGCAGTGTTGTACCTCTTCGTGAGTGTCCTTCTCAATGGTCCAGCCGTCATTTGTTCTTTTCTCCTCTTACACTCTGTCTGCTCTTTCTTCCTCGCTTTCTAACTACATCCCATTTTCCCTTGTCTTTGTTTTCCTATTCGACTTGTTTTCCTTCACATTGGATTCTTTTTCTTAACTCGTTCTTCACTCCTCCGCATTCAGCTCGAATCAGTGAAAGTCATAGCATGCTGCTGTGCACCGCTACCAAGTACCTGATCCTCTGGCAACGTGCTCGTCTTCTGCTCCCTTCCTTCCATCACCATGAACGACGATAATACACCTTGCACATGTACCATCCCTAGATGGGACATATCTGACTTCCCTGATGTCATTGTCTATATTCAAGAACCTCTCTCTGCTCATCGACTCTCTTCCCCTCCTGAAAGCTATCATGACTCGTTATTCCGTCTCTTGGCTGATCCTTCTATTGCTTGTGCTCTTGAGTATTACTTGGACAACGGTTCCCCACTATCCGCTCTATGCCAACTCCTTCATCATTCTCGACTCCTGTCAGTTGCCTACCGATCTGACTGGAAATGAACTTCTACCATAAATACTCAATGCCTTGATCCTGCCAATGTCAAAGCCTTTGTTGTCTTAGCCCATCATCTTCACCTCGGCAAATTCCTTGGGGATATTCATCATTATCTTGAACAACTCTCTTTGTTGTCATCATCCTTCTCTCATTGTCATTCTACTCCATCTTGTAACAGGAAGTCCACACGTTGTCATACCACCCATCCTCCTCGTCAACGTTCTCCCTCTCCTGTTAATTCGCGAGACATTCTCTTTACCTCAGAGTTCGTTTAGAACGACACCAGATCATCCTCTGCCATAGACTTTTAAGTCTTCGTAGGTACTTCGACAGTACGAAGGGGGTAATGTTACGATTCTTTTTCCTCTTTGTTCCTCGTACACTTCTCTCATCATTCTCTTTAGTCCTTCTTCTATTCGTCACTGACTATGGCTTTCTCTTGAGGCTATCAATATTCCCTTCAGGTGATACCTCTTACCTTTTGTCTCTCAGGCTTACTTCTTTCCCTGAGTAGTGTCTTGAACTGTTGTCTTGTCCTCTCACCTTTCTCTTTCCAATGACTTCCTCGTGTTGTCATTTCCTTTCCAAGGTAGATGACTCGACTCTACAGTTCCTTCTTTTGTCTTGCTTTATCTTTGCTCTCTCATTGGACGATTAACTCCACAGCTGTCTCTCTCACAACAGTGATGTTTCCTCTTGTTCCACAACATTCCATAGTGTTCCATTCTCCCACAACTAGAACACTTATATACCAGATTGCCTGTACAATAGTTTCTCACACTGAATCTATGCCATCCTGTGTATTCATTCCTTGTCCTCAAGCGATTCTTGAGTCTGCTGAGCTCCTTGTCATTGTCCTTAGTCTTGGTCAACATCCTTCATCCCAAACTCCTTAGATCTCTTAACCCTGAACCCTAGTTCATCATCCACGACATTCGTCGTACTCGTTCTCTATCCTCGAGAGATTCTCAAGACCCATGTGCTTCTTTGTTGCTGTCCTTCGTCCTCTGTCCTCTGTTCGCACTTAGCTTGCTAGGAGAGATGCTGTGGTACCTCTTTGTGAGCGTCCGCCTCTCTTGGGTTAAGTCAAACACTCTCTTGAGTATGCCAAGCATTACAGATTGCTCCAGAGAGATGTTCTGGAAACAATATCCCATTGTTGACAGATAACCAGGACATTGCGTAACTGGTTGGCCCAAGTGTCATAATTGGTAGGACCTTGTAGAATCTTGATGTGATTGGTAATCTCTTGTCCGATCTTGATGGATGCCATAATAATGAGTCACCAGGAAATGAAAGAAGCAACTGAAAATTCCAAAAAGGAGTTAGTAAGTGTTTTACACTTTGGAAATGAAGTGTGGGGAAAAGAAGTTGGTGTGGGTGCCTGTGGTTCCATAAATAGCCCTTCTGGAATGATTAAATTCGGTCCTAGAAACAATCCGAGTTTTCAGAATTGTTTCCTATCTCTCCGTTTGAATCTCCTCTTAATCCGTTGTTCTGATCATTTCCAATGTTTCCAACCCAGAGTCCAGGGCCAATCCCCATTTTGGTCCAGATAAACCAGGGACCACTGTGCATCGATTTCTCAGATCCATTTGGAGTCTGGTAATTGAGATTGATCAATTTTATCATAGTACAGAGTGTAGAAGAAATAGGGATTGTCGACATTCCTGAATCCAAAAGAATATATGTAGGGTCATGCAAGAAACAAAGGGAACTAAATAAATAGTTGGAGTACAAAGGGTTAGATGCAAGAAGGTTTGTCCAAGATAAAAGTCCAAGATGAAGCACTTCCTACTTAGAGTATGGTTTCCCTTTCCTATGTTTCCGACATACGGAACGCCATAACAATCTGGCAGAGGCCATACATCTGGCGTCTTCTGAAGTAACTCGTCCATGTGGTCTGCTAGAAGTCTAGGACCCAGGCGGTCTTCAGATTGTTGTCTAGATGGCATCTCCATAGGTGGATTAGTGGGAAAGGGACGTCTGGATGCAATAGGATTTCCTCCATATGAAGGAGGGATGGAGGCGGAGTGGCAGTTATGGAGTGCTTGCTCCAGTTGGTGTTCTCAGTTTCAGGTGTGTGCGAGTTCTTCTATGAGACCCCACATGTCTTATTGGAGTAGGCGATTAGTGGATTCTAAGTCCGCTTGTGTCACTTCAGCACAACGCTGAACTAGGGAAAGTAAGCATTCAGCCTAAGTATTTCCTAAGTCATTTTGAAGTGATGCTCTACTACCCATCTCTGAAATCTGGTTGCAAAGTCCTTGGATCTCCGTGTTGCATTCTGCCATTTGTCTCCGGAGTTCATCCTTCTCCGATTGGAGGTCGTTGTTGAGGGTTCAGTATCAATTGTTCCATTCCGTCAAGAGGTCCCTTTGCTCTCAGACTTGTCTGAGGTAACAGGCAGTCCAGTTGTAGTTGGCCTGCATAATCACACGAAGACACTCCATCTTGTTACTCTGGAGGTTCATATGCTGCTCAGCTTGTGACTGCTGTTGAGTGAGGGACACAATCATATCTTGATGGCTTCTGACCCTGTCAGTCAGTCCTTCAACTTCGTCCTCCAGAGTCCAGTTTTCAATCTGGATCTCATTATATCTCCAGACCATATTGGCTCAGGTGGGGTTCTGGAGGCAGAATTGGTGACAATGGTGCCAGTCGAATTCCCAATTCCATTGTCGGACTGTTGGAACATCAATCTGGTAATCCTGACGATCTCATTGTTCTTCAAACGTCTCTATGATGTTGTGTACCATATCCTGTCGGATGTCTTCATCAAACTCATAAATATCAAACACCACTGGCTCCTGATAAAAACAAGGGAGAGAGATCTCCTGGGTATCTTACGACACCTCAGCCCAAATCTCCGGAAAAACCAGGTTTGGCCGGTTTGCGATGTGGTCATTCTTGAATGTCCAGAATTCGTCGTTATCTAGGGAAAAGATTTCATAACCCTGGTAGTGAATGTTATGGTCTCATTTATTTCACTTTATGCTTTAGTTTTCTTTTATTTCACTTTATGCTTTCATTTTCTTTCATTATCCTATCTTCATCAGGATCTTATCAAGGGTCACAGCCATGCTATGCAGTAAGTGCTGACTTGATATGTGTTACAGCCAGGCTGTGCCTTAAGTGCTGACACATACCCAATCCAATCTATGACTCATTTCATTTCCATCAAACATGTTTCATCCTTTCATTTCCATCTCTTCCATTCCACCACACCTCATGTGTGACTCATGTTCCTTATCTTGGCTGTGTCCACAGCCTTACATGCATTTCACTCATGTTCTTCATTTCCGTGCTGTGCATGGCTATGCCTCTTATCTCTAGGGTTTAGGGCATTCCATATTAGTGACTCATTGGTAGATTAGGTCACAACATGTACATACAGTATGAGTAGTATATAAAGGCCAAGGGCTTGCCTAGGACGTCTCTCCAGTCAAGTTCACTTGGAGTTCTCCTTTAAACCTCCTTGTGATTTCCTCTCTTCTTGGCAAAGGTTGCCACCTCTTGATGTTTATGACTTTGTTGGTTTGAAGTTGTTTCACTTGAACTTGACTGTAGTTTAAGTGCCGGTACACAAGCTGTACCACCACCAGAAGTTGAAGACTTGCCCTGACAGGACAGAGAGTGAGTAGCCAGTTTAGTGGTCGACGTTGACCTTGCTTGGCACACATCGACAATGGTCGTAGTGACACTCAGAAGGCTGCTCTGGAAGATACTGAAGGGCATTAGTGCCATCTTCCTCATCACAGACTTGCAGAAAGGGCGTTGCCAGATGGGCACGCAGTGTCTCAGAAGGACCTTGCTGTTTTCACGACAAGCACCATGCATCTCACCCACCAGTGCTAGAAGGGAGCCTTTCCTCATATCAGCTCCAAGACTTCGACAATGACCCCGTCCACGTCAAGTCAGAAGACATCCATGAGAGCATAGAACACCCTCATTCCTTATCTCACCTCAGCCTCACAGACGCATCAGAAGTCAACCCTCTGCAGGAGTTAGCTGGTTTATTGGAACTAGCCAAAGCGTTTCTCTGGGAGACATTAGGTGGTCTGATCGGGCAGGAGCTTGAGGACCTTTACGTAGAAGGTCAAGATTAGGTAGAAGTAGAAGTTCGTGAGGTCACACCAGTACAAGAAGAGTTGGTAAGGAGAGTCAGATTTAGGACCCCTACTCTGTACCCAAAAGAAGAAGAAAGACAAGAAGTTCATCAGAGGCCTAGAAGGAACTGATGGGTTTATTGGCCAGATTACACTAGAGTAAGGGAAGACGCATATGCCGCAGTCTTACCTAATTACTTATGCCCTTGCTGCACTTTGAAGGCAGCTAAGCCTCAGGCAGTGTTGTAACAAGTTTTACCACTTCTCTTTATGATTTTGCAATGGCAGAGTTCAACCAACAAGAGTTTGCTGAGTGAGCAGTGGGCTGTAATGCAGCAGCAACTAGCACAGATGGTGCAGACAATTGAAGACCAGGCCAGAAACCTAGTGAACACGAATGAAAGGATTGCAGATCTATTGACAGATCACAACTGAGCTGGAGAGCACCTTAACCATGCTGGTGAAAGGGCTCAGCAGGCAGAAGACCAAGCAGCCAAAGCCGAACAAAGAGTTCAGGAACTCTTCAGTCAACAACAATGGTTGGCTCAAGTCGGTGGTGTACCCCAAAGGGCGCCAACTGGAAAAATTGAAGTATTTGCAGACCCTGATGACTACGACGGGTCAAAAGCTAAGTTTGAAGAGTGGTGGGTCAAGATGAAGTCATATCTTGACACCAACCCCTGCTATTATGCAGTAGACGAAAATTGGGATCATGATGACGATCCACATAACCCACCAGCAACAAACAAGAACAGGGTGTACACAGTCCTGTCGCAACTCAAAGGAGCAAAGGTGGGACCCTTTGCAGAAACAGAGTTGGTGGCTCTGTCAAATGGACAGGACTCTATGTGCGAGTGGACAACGTTGGTCGGAGAAGTAGAAGCATCTTTTCAACCACAATTACAGAGGGACTCCTCTGTAAAAAAGTTACAAGATCTTAGGCAGGGATGGTCTGATGTGGACACATACCTGGCCCAATTTAGAGTGCTCCAGCCGAGGGCACAGATCTCAGATGAACACGCAGTATTGCTGTTAGAAAATGGGGTGAACCCCGAAATAAAGAAAGTCTTATTTGAACAAGGGAAGCGATAATGAATGGTCACCCTCACCATGTTTGCCATAAGAGAAATTGGCAAAAATCAGGAAGCTTATCGGCTAGCAGCCGGTGGCTCCTATGACGACAGTCAGAAGAAAGGGAACAAGAAGTTCCAGAAAACGAAATGTTAACGCAGCAGACTCCAGTTCATCAAAACTTAAATGCTATAACTGTGGAAAGGAAGGCCACGATGTAAAAGATTGCAAAGCGACAAAGGTAAGTTGCCCTAAGTGCAAGTGGCTCAGTGGTGAACACAAGAAAGAGTGCCGAAAAGGCCAAAAGAGTCACAAGGTGTGGAGCACCAATACTGAGGAAGCCTTGGAGAAGAAAGAAGAGCCGAAACTGGCAACCTCTTAGGAAGCCAAAGAAAGCTCTTGGGAAGCCCTAAGAGGCATGACATTTGATCAAGCTCAGGACTTTTTCATGCGACACGCTGGAAAGGGAAAAGGCCGAGCAGCATGAAGGAAATGGGCCTTCACACTGCCAGCTTTAATAAGTTTAATGTTTTGGAAGTTGAAGAATGTGAAGATAAGTCTCTACATTCCGAAAAGTCAGGTGCATCTCTACTTGAAGTAGAGCGTGGCAGGGACTATACTCCTATGCTTGATTCACCCATTGAAAAGAAAATAAAAATTTTGAAGAAGGACAAAATCCCAGTCCTAGACAGACAGCTATACGTAAAGCTGTTGTCAGAAAAAGCTAAATTACCAACACATGGATCGGAAGAAGCAGCTGGACTAGATCTATATGCTGCAGAAGAAGTCTTAGTTCTGAAACATGGGAAAGCCCTGGTTGATATGAACATCGCCATTACTACTCCAAAAGGAACTTATGCAAGAATTGCATCCAGAAGCACCCTAGCGGCTAAATTTATGATTGATGTTGGAGCCAGAGTCATTGACAGCAACTACCGAGGAAGCATCAAAGTTCTTTTGTTCAATTTGTCAGGAGAAGACTTCCAAGTTAAGGAAGGCAACAGGATCACACAAATGATTCTAGAAAAGATAAGCTAACTGGAGATTAATGAATCTCAGGAACTAGATCAGACCCAACAGGGTGAAACTGGTTTTGGTTCCACCGGCGGACATGAAAAACTTACATGAAATGTCCACACAGGTACTAAAATACTTATAGATGTAAAAATTGCAAATGCGAATGACAGAAGATTCCATGAAGTAAAAGCACTGCTAGACAGTGGTGCAAATGAAACATTCATTAATGCAACATGTGCATGGGAACTCCACCTTGATTTGAAACTGCTAAGAACCCCCATCCCTATGTTCAATGTTGACAGCTCTAAGAACAGCGCTGGAAGCATTATGCATTCTGCAGAAGTAATAATCTAATTCCAAGGTCACTGTAAAAAGATTACGGCAGAGATTATGGATTTGGGTAAAAATCAAGTCGTTATAGGGTATAATTGGCTATGTTGCCATAATCCCAAAATCAATTGGAAATCCAGAAAAGTCCAGATGACATGTTGTCCCAGAAGCTGTGGACTTCTCCAGGATAGAAGTATCCATAAAGTTCAATGTGACAAGGAAGAACAGGACGAAGTGTGGACCGCTTATCTTGTCCGCTCTGCCACCACTAAAGTTGAAGAAAAAAAGGAAACTGTGGAAGAACTTGTTCCGAAACAGTACCATAAATGGCTTAATGTGTTTCAGAAGAAGAATTTGGAACGAATGCCGATCCGGAAACTGTGGGATCATGCAATTGAGCTGAAGGAAATGTTCCAGCTGAAGAAGGGCAGGCTCATCCCACTATCGCCAACAGAACAGGAGGAAGTCTCCACTTTCATAGATGATCAATTAAGAAAAGGGTATATACGCCCAAGTAAAAGTCTTCAAACAGTACCAGTATTCTTTATTCCAAAGAAGGATGGACGCAAACAGATGGTCCAGGACTACAGGTATCTGAATGAGCATATGGTTAAAAATAACTACCCATTGCCGTTGATCAGACAACTGGTTGACAAGCTCAAAGGAGCTAAACTCCTTACGAAAATGGATCTCAGATGGGGATACAACAATGTATGCATCAAAGAAGGCAATGAATGGAAAGTGGCATTTGTTTGTTTCCATGGAGCTTACAAACCCCTTGTAATGTACTTCGGGCTCTGTAACTCCCCTGCCACATTCCAAGCGATGATGAATGAAATATTTGCTGATATGGAAGACGTTGTGGTAGTCTATATTGATGATCTTTTAATATTCACATGCACAGAAAACCAAGAGGAGCACAACAAGATTGTGAAAGAAGTCCTCCGACGGTTAGAAGAAAATGATTTATTCATAAAACCAGAGAAGTGTTTCTTCTCGCAAAAGGAAGTGGAATTCTTAGGCATGATGATTGGCCAAGATGGTATCAAGATAGATGAGGATAAAGTATCTGCCATTCTTGACTGGCCTACACCAAAGAATCTCTGAGGAGTTAGAAGTTTCCTGGGTTTGGCAAACTTCTACAGATGTTTTATCAAAAATTACGTGATTGTGGCTAGACCACTAAATGATTTGACAAGAAAAGATGTTCCGTTCATTTGGACAGAAAAAGAACAACACATGTTTGACACACTGAAGCAGAAGTTTATGACAGCACCGATTCTTGCATTTCCTGATAATGATGGAGAATTTCAGTTAGAAATGGACACCTCGGACTACGCTACTGGCACCGTACTGTTGGTAAAACTAGAAGAAGACCAGAAGTGGCACCCAGTTGCTTTCTATTCGCATTCCATGTCCAACGCTGAAAGAAATTACCAAGTGTTTGATAAAGAGATGTTAAGCATCATACAAGCATGGTGTTACATTTTCTTTTCCTGCCTTCTCCTTTTGGACATTCATGTACACGGAGACATTTCTTTTCCCTGATAACTCACCCATCCGACTTCATCGCATTTGCTCGTCATCAGGCTTATTCCTTCATGACTTATTCTTCTGTCTTTCTCACATGATATGACTCATTCATCTTATAACTTATGACTCACTCTATGTTTACCGTTGTTTGTCCCACCTAGTATATAAACTTTCGAGTACAAACCCTGTACCCTAAGTTAGACCTCCTCAATCTTGACCTTGTACTTCCATTGTCTCCCTCATGCTCCTTATAGATAACTTGCACCTTCCTCTCAACAAGAGGTGCTCCTCGAACCCTTGACCTCCTTTGATCCCACTGCAGTGAAAGGCAGTGTTCTCGTCACAGAGACAAGCGACTACCTTGAACCCTTGACCCTTGAGGCTATGCTCGACCTTACCCGGGCCAAGTGTAACACTTCTGG